>DWNI01000021.1:0-33277 GCA_018250175.1 Alychna victa
TAAATGGTGCTGGATAGCCAAATGAGTTAGTTCAACATCGCTATGGACATTCAGTTTTTGAAATATTCGGTAACGGTAACTATTGATAGTTTTTGGGCTTAGATTAAGTTGATGAGCGATATCAACTGCCTTTTGCCCTTGGGTAAGCATTAGCATAACTTGCAATTCTCGCTGCGAAAGTTGATTCAGCTGGTTACTGTTATTATCACCTGCTAGTTGACCCAAAGCTATTTGTTGAGCGATTGCAGGTTCAATATATCGCTGGCCTAGGTGAACTGTTCGAATGGCGCGTACCATTTCTTGAGGTGAAATAGCTTTACTTAAGTAGCCAGACATACCTGCTTGCATGATTATAGTTGGGAGAGGATTTTTAGTGTGAATAGTTAAGATGATGATGCGAATTTCTGGCGAGTAGCGTAAAATCTTACGCGCTGCTTCTATCCCTCCAATACCGGGCATATGGATATCCATTAACACGATGTCTGCCGGCTGCTGGCGGCACCATTTTACAGCTTCTTCACCACTATTGGCTTCGCCAATGACGTTAATGCCTCTGATCTCCTCTAAGATACGTCTGATACCAGTTCGTACCAATTCATGATCATCCACTAAAAGAATGTTAATCAACTTAAATCCTCTCCCTGTCAAACGCAGCATAAATACCGCTTTACCCTTTTCATTCTAGTGGATTTTTCAGCCGATTTGAATAGCCGAGACTACCACTCTACTGCAGTCTTTTAACGTTTATTAAATAATTTGTTACATATAGAGCATGTATGTAGGTATGATAATAGTTAAAAATGAGTATTATATGCATATTATAAAGGATAATAATTTTATGAATTTTTGTTAAAAAAATGTTTGGATAACAAACTTAAAAGTTTAGTTATTTTTTGTTATTCAGGCATTCTGGGCTTTTTTGGTTTGAAGGTGTTTGCCTTAATAAAGCCTTTTATTGAAAGGCAATTAACAGATCGAAGTAGCCCCGGCATTGTCGTAAAGCAACCTAAATTATAGTGAATACTTACTATAAAAATTAGCAGAATATTATGATGAAAATAGTTGAAATAATAAACATATATGCTGGAAATTTCTTAAACAGTGTCAGGAGGAATCAATGTTGAATTACCCGGTGAAATTACAACGGGATACACAAGGAGCTTACCTAGTAACATGTCGTGACCTACCTGATACCGTCTCCGGAGGTAATACGCAAGAACAGGCCTTAGAAATGGTAGTCAGCAGTCTAGTGATGACTATTGCCGATTATATTGAGAATCGCCGTCCTGTTCCGCTGGCTTCAACTCCTGAAAAAAATGAGCATGTGATTACCCTACCCATATTAGTGGTGGCTAAAACAGTGCTATGGAATACCATGGTTGAGACAGGTACGCGTAAAACGGATTTGGCGCGGCTACTAGGTGTTCATTTACCACAGGTTGACCGCCTGCTTGATGTCAATCACTCCTCAAAAATTGAGTCTATTGAGTCAGCACTGCAGCAGCTTGGGCGTAAGCTAATGTTACAAGTCAGTCGTTGCCATAAATAGCCGTTGATCGCTTAAACGCTCTATTTTCGGTATCTCCTATTAAAAGGGGTACCGATTAAAACTGTTCCCCTTTTTAATCACTCAACCGTTAATTTGCCATCCGTAATTGAGTGTAATGGTGGTAGGCCTTTTGTACTTTAAAAAGGTAGCGGCGTGTTTGAGCAGAGGGATGGTGAGTGAGTAAAGTCTGGTATACTTGCTCGGGAGATAACCGGTTAATGCGAGCAATTGCCTGGTGTTCATTTGAGGAAAAAGTTTGCAGCACAGAGCGGGTACCACTGTTGTAAGCGGCAATAATCGTGTAGTGTTGGGATAGAGGATGATAAATTTTTTTGAGGTAGCGGGTGCGTAATAGATGTAGGTAGGCGGTACCAGTATCAATATTATTTAACGGGTTCAGTAAATAACGGCGGCTGGGTTGACCGTGACGCCGTTTGAGATGGATAAATACATCATGACCAGCTCCATTTTGCTTAACTTGCATTAGACCTAGTGCTTGATTTTGGCTGACTGCATAGGGGTTAAAACTTGATTCTGTTTGCATAATAGCTAAAATCAACGGAACCTCAATGTGATAGCGACGCGCCGCCTTTTTTATCCCATTTAAATATTTTTTTGCCCGTTGGTTGAAATGGTCAGGTACTAGAGGCCACTGTATCATAAAGATAAGTTGATAACGGCTTGCTCTCTTTTTTAATTGATGCTTGAGTAAATAGTTAACAAACTGTTCAGCCTGTTTTCGAGTTCGAATCGATTGACCGTGGTGGTCTAAAAGTTGGCCAACCAGGAAAGGGTGGGGACTACCAGTTACTGTTTCTTGTGTACTAAAAAGTGGAAGAAGATTGACCTCTTCACCCATTAATAAGAGCTGGATCAAGGCTTGGCGTAATTGTTTTAACGGATGGTCAGCATTGATGGTCTCAACACTTAAGAGACCTTTTTGAAAGTTAATATGCGATCGTGTTTGGTAGTTATCGTAATAACGGACATAATCCCGAGCGCCTGGAATCACTAACTCATTGGATCCCCAACGTATTTCAATGTGGTGGGCCAATTGACCGATTAAAATTTCAAAGCCATGGCTATTTTTAGCAATAGCGGTTTTTTGAGAAGGAGAGGTGCAGGAAGTCAATAAACAGCTGATTAACAGGGTTAACCAGCAGCTGTGCAGAATCATCCGGCGTATCTTTTTTGAGCCTGAACGACTTTAGCAAGGTAATTGCGGGTATGAGGTAAATGGTATTTTTTTACTACCTGCTGATAAAACTGTTTGGGAGAGAGTTGGTTAATAGCTTGGATAGCTAATTGGGGAGAGTGGGAAAAAAACCGAAATAGATTTCCATGGCCACCATTATAAGCAGCAATTAACGCATATTGCCGCGTGGTAGGGTGCTTAATAGCTGATAAATAACGTGTTTGTAAAAGGTATAAGTAGGCTGTGCCAGTATCAATATTATTGGATGGATCAAATAAATAGCGGCGTGTTGGCTGATCCGAGCGTTTTTTCAGGTGCTTAAAAACATCACGGCCAGCAGTAGAGGGGACTACTTGCATCAAGCCAAAGCCATGTTGGAAACCAACAGCACGTGGATTGAAGCTAGATTCTACTTCGATAATTGCCAAAATTAGTTGAGGATGGATTTTGTAACGCTTAGCAGCTTTGCGAACTAAATGATGATAGCGGGCAGCGCCTACTTGCGCGATTACCGGGTAGGGTTTCTTCGGTAAACGACTGCAGGATCCAAGCAGAAAAAAGCTAAACATTAAGAGTAACTGTTTCTTCATAATTTAGATAATTTCCGATACTATTAATAGATTAACGAATAGTAGAGTCCGCTACCAAGGGAACGTAACCGGTTGGAGTTATCGTCTGCCCTTCAAATAAAAATTGGATCATCCATTGCTCTATCTGCTGTCGATGGTCTGGATTCAGCATACTTAACCGGTTTTCATTGATTAGCATGGTTTGTTTCTCTTGCCAGAGAGACCAAGCTTCTTGAGAGATTTCTTGATAAAGCCGCTCTCCTAAAACTCCAGGGTAGGGAGGCGCTGATAGGGCTTGGCTAATACGTTTTAAATAAACACAAAAAATTTGGCGATCAGACATAAAGCTTTACTCCATCTAAGTGGTCAGCAGCTAAGGGTACTGCTATTAGCCATAAGGTGCTAGCAATTTTAAGTCCATTGAAATAAGTTTTAGGTTTGTACACTAATTGTTGAATCCTGCGCTAACTGTTGTAGCAATCGTTGGATAGGAGCGGCTAAACCAACACGGGGAGGAGCTGTTAAATGATACCAAATTCCATTGCCCTCACTTAAATTTTTAGGCTCTTTAACAAATTTGCAGTGTATGGGATAAATAGTCCAATACAGATGAGTAAAAGTATGCGACAGCGTTGGAAGTGAATGAATAGTCTCTAGATATTTATCGGGCTGTTGCTGTAACCATTGTTGAAGTGCTTGCTCACTGGGAAACTGTGGAAAACAGAAGAGACCTCCCCAAAGTTTATGAGGTGCTTGCAAAGTCAACCAAATAGACCGTTGATACTGTAGCAAAAGGAACCACACCTGTTTTTCAGGACGAATCATTTTGGTGGGTTTCCCGGGATACTCTTGGCAACATTGTAGACGATAAGCTTGACACCCCCCTTGTAGTGGACAACGAGAGCAACTCGGTTGTTGGCGGGTGCAAACCAGTGATCCTAAATCCATCATAGCTTGGTTAAAAGCACCCGCTTGCTGCTGCGGTGTTACTTGGCGACTTAGATCCCATAACTGTTGAGCCACTGGATTGTTGCCCGGCCAACCGGCAATCGCGTAGTAGCGGGCTAAGATCCGCTTAACGTTGCCATCTAAAATGGGATAAGATTTTCCAAAGGCTAAGGATAAAATCGCACCGGCTGTTGAGCGTCCGATGCCAGGTAATGCAGCAACTTGATCAAAATCTTGTGGAAACTCTCCAGCGTATTTATGAAGTATAATTTGTGCGGTTCGATGTAAATTACGGGCTCTAGCATAGTAACCTAAACCGCTCCATAAATGGAGTACTTGATCAAGCGGAGCGGTTGCTAAAGCCTTTAAGTTGGGCAATTGCTCAAGGAAACGCTCAAAATAGCGGATAACTGTAACAACCTGTGTTTGTTGCAGCATAATTTCCGAAAGCCAAATCGAATAAGGTTGCCTATCCCGTTGCCAGGGTAGATCCTTTCTTCCATGCTGCTGAGCCCATAACAGTAGCTTTGAAGCAAAAGAGGAGTCCAATTGAGTCATCAAGTTACTATAAGTTTGTGCTAAAAAGTTGATTGTGTCACGAAAATAACTAGGAGGATAGCATCTTGTCTCATTTATCCACTGAACAGCGGTCGATTCGCAGCTTTGTTCGACGCCAGGGGCGCTTCACACCGGGACAACAACGGGCCTGGCAGTATTATTGGCCGCTGATAGGGATTGATGACCAGGCATTACTCACATCCATGACAAAATATTTTGGACGTGATGCCCCTTTGGTTGTTGAGATTGGTTTTGGTCGGGGAGATAGTCTGGTTGCTATGGCTGATAACTATCCTCACCATAATTTTCTAGGTATTGAGGTCTATTTACCTGGAATTGGAGCTTGTTTAGCCGCCTCTCAAAAAGCGGGGATCAGTAATCTTCGGTTAATTCAACAAGATGCTCAGGTGGTTTTTGAGAAGCAGCTACCTGATGCTAGCATTGATCGATTACAGCTGTTTTTCCCCGACCCGTGGCCGAAAAAAAAGCATCACAAGCGGCGTTTAGTCCAAACACCGTTCTTAGATCTGGCTTATCGTAAATTGAAATCAGGTGGCTTATTGCATTTAGCCACTGATTGGTTACCTTACGCCCAACAGATGCTTGATTTATTACAGCAGCATCCAGGTTATCTAAATGCTGCTGATCAAGGTGGTTACCTGCCACGACCTGAATGGCGAGCATTAACTAAATTTGAGCAGCGGGGTCAGCAGTTGGGGCATGAGGTATGGGATTTGCTGTTTCAGCGGTATTAATCCCTCTGTGACTTGAAAATCACTAACTTACTGTATTATATTCCTTTTTGCTCTGTGAATTCGCTTAAACGATAATAGAGCACTGTTTTTTAATAGGTATTAACGCATGCATTCAGATGTTTCCCAAAACCAGCTTGTTTTTACAGCAGCAGCAGCAGCACGGGTACTTCAGCTATTAGTTGAAGAAAATAATCCCATATTAAACTTGCGTGTCTACATTACTGGAGGTGGCTGTAGTGGTTTTCAGTATGGCTTTACTTTTGAGGAAAAGGTGCAAGCAGGCGATATCCTCATCACGACTGATGGCGCTAATTTAGTGATTGATCCAATGAGTTTCCAGTATTTACAGGGTGCAGTAGTTGATTATCAAGAAGGGTTAGAGGGATCGCGATTTATTGTAAATAATCCCAATGCAAAAACTACGTGTGGCTGCGGCTCATCTTTTACTTTGTAGGAAATACTACGGATTTTTTACACACTGGATTTAGCTGCAAAAAATGACTATTTTAAAGTCTGTAAGCAGGCTGTCAAAAGGAGAACGGTGATGAGCTTCGTCAAGCTAATAAAATCTTCCGTATTGTTGGAGAAGTCTGCTCATGATCTCTGAAGAGAAAGAGAAAAAATCTGCCCCTGTTACTTTAATCACCTCGTCAAAGTTATGGATGGATAGTGAAGCAATTAGGCAGCTTAATCATACAGCACGATTGCCAGGCATGAAATTAGCTGTGGGGCTTCCTGATTTGCATCCTGGAAAGGAGCATCCTATTGGCGCTGCTTTTTTAACCGAAGGTTGGATTTATCCGCAACTGGTTGGAAATGATATCGGATGCGGTATGGGATTATGGGCAGCCAATATTCCATTGAAAAAATTCTCAATGGACAAAGCAGTCAAAGCTTTGAAGGAGCTTAATTCACCATGGGGTGGTGATATTAATGGTTGGCGGCAGGTTCACGGACTACAGGAGAGTATATTTGACCGATCGCTAGGAACCATTGGCAAGGGCAATCATTTTGCAGAACTACAGAAAATTGAGCAGATTAATAATAATGAATTATTTAATCACCTAGCATTGACGTCAGATAGCCTATATCTATTAGTACATTCAGGATCCCGTGGGTTGGGAGAACATATTTTACAAGAATACATAGGTGCTCATGGAAGTAATGGTTTGCAGGATGGTAGCGTAGAAGCTCAGCAATACCTTGTTAAGCATCAACAAGCAGTCCAGTGGGCTGAAGCCAATCGAGCATTAATTGCTCACCGTTTTTTGACCTGTTTATCCACTCGCGGAGAGTTGATATTAACGGTTAATCACAATACTGTTACTCAAGAAAAGATGGGTGAGGAGTACCGTTGGATCCATCGTAAGGGGGCTGCTCTTGCCAATCAGGGCTGCATTATTATTCCAGGGTCTAGGGGCCACTGCAGCTATCTGGTTCATCCGACTGCACCACAAGCCAGTAGCGGTTATTCTCTGGCACATGGTGCTGGACGAAAGTGGAAAAGTTCGGAAGCTAAAGGCAAGCTGAGCAAATATCAGGCGACTGATCTGGTTAAAACTTCTCTAAATAGTAGAGTGATTTGTGAAGATAAAAATTTATTATTTGAAGAAGCTCCTCATGCTTATAAAAATATTGAAGCATTACTAAACGCTGGTTTAATCACTGTCATTGCCATATTAAAA
Organism: Alychna victa; assembly: GCA_018250175.1. Classification (NCBI taxonomy): domain Eukaryota; kingdom Metazoa; phylum Arthropoda; class Insecta; order Lepidoptera; family Hesperiidae; genus Alychna; species Alychna victa. Next base: position 7,260 of record DWNI01000021.1, read on the forward strand.
CCATTGATTACCTATAAAGTAGGGAAAAGCGATTCATGAATAAATCGCTTTATTGGTTATTGATTTCCGCCGGAAAGGGGCCTGAAGAGTGTGCTTTTGCAGTTTATAACGTTGCTGCTTTAATAACAGCAGAAGCCAAGCAGCGCTCTTTATCCATTGAAACTATCAGTATTGTTAAGGAGAAAAAACCTAATTTATATTATTCTACGATATTGGCAGTACAAGGAAAACAAGCAGCTAATCTGGTGAATCATTGGCAAGGCACTATTCAGTGGATTTGCCAAAGCCCTTTCAGAAAATTCTGCAAACGTAAAAATTGGTTTATTGCCGTCAATAAGTTAGAGCCTCTTGAAATAAAACCACCTTGTAGTCTGCAAAATAAGGATATTGTCTTTGAAACTTTTCATGCCTCTGGTCCAGGAGGTCAGCATATTAATAAAACAGAGAGCGCGGTGCGCCTGCTTCACAAACCAACCGGCACAGTGATTGTAGCACGTGAATGGCGGTCACAACATAAAAATAAACAGAGCGTCTTAGTACGGTTAGCTGATCAGTTACATATTGATCACCAAGCATCGCTGGCAGCTGCTATGCAGGAACGATGGTTAAAGCAAGGTGAATTAAAGCGCGGTAGTCCGGTAATAACCTTGGTTGGTCCCAATTTCATAAAAAAACGGTAGTGGGCTACCTTGACTGATAGTGAAATTTGTCGATATAAACTCTAATCACTTTCTTATGAATAACTACAGGTTTTGAAAAGCAAATGGTTCATCTAGCCAAGCACTTGATAGGTGTTTATAAAGTTAAAGCCCAATACGTTGAGTAAAAATCTTGCCGACAAGATACGTGAGTTGGGAAATCTGTCGTTGATGACTTGGCCACAATGTGTTCACCAACTTTTGGCTTACGGCCATCAGTGCGAACTCGTGCTATGAGAGGTCAACTTGCTGGGTAATATGAGTAATAGTACTGGTTACCCAACCATTAGTGATCCGAGTTTCTAAAGTTTCTCCTACTGATACCTGTTTCAAAAGGCGTAGGGGTTTTCCTTGCGAATCGAGCGTTAAGCTAAAGCCTCGGGCTAAAATGGCTAGTGGGCTAGCACTTTGTAATTTTGCACACAAAATAGAAAATCGCTGCTGGAGCGCTTGATAGTATTGATGCCAGGCATGCTGTAATTGGTGACACTGTCTTTGTAATCTCTGTTGCGGTTGTTGATGTAAGGGGGAGAGTTGCCACAAAAGCTGCTGCAACTGTTGGCTGGCCATTCGCTGCTGTTGCCAGTATTTAGCGATTGCTTGGCGCAAGCGCTGCTGGAGCTGTAATACTACGGTTTGCTGCCGCAGCACCTGGCGTTGGGGGTGGTACTGTTGGAGTTGCTGCTGCCTATTTTGTAAAATCGTTCGTTGGCGAGTAATAAAGTAGTCTACAGCCAAGCTCATCGTTTGCTGCCAGGTAGAGAGCTGTTGCAATAGTGTCTGCTGATCGCGACTTACTAATTCAGCTGCTGCCGATGGGGTAGGTGCTCGTACATCGGCGACTAGATCAGCAATGGTAAAATCGGTTTCATGACCAATAGCACTGACGATCGGAATTGGACAAGCGAAGATCGCACGGGCAACGCTGATTTCGTTAAAGCTCCAGAGATCCTCCAAACTGCCACCCCCTCGAGCCAAGATCAATACATCACACTCTTGTCGTTGTTCTACCCATTGTAGAGCTCGGACCAGTTGGGCGGGGGCGGCGCTCCCCTGCACAGCAGCAGGATAGATAACAATCGGTAGTGAGGGATCACGGCGCTTTAAAATCTGTAAAATATCGTGCAGTGCTGCACCGCTGGCAGAGGTGATGATACCTAATCGTTGTGGCGTGCGGGGCAGAGGCTGTTTATAGTGAGCTTGGAACAGCCCTTCAGCTGCTAATTGCTGCTTGAGCCGAGCCAGTTGTTGCTGCAATAAACCAATACCCAGTGGCTGTAAATTTTCAATAATCAGTTGATAATCCCCACGGGGGGTGTAAAGCGTTACTTGTGCGGCTATCAAAACCTGAATGCCATTTTCCGGTTGTAGCGTTAATTGCCGGCGGCGTTGATAAAAGAGCACGCAGCGCACCTGCGCTTGGGTATCTTTTAGGGTGAAATAGCAGTGGCCAGAGGCGGGTTGACTACAATTGGAGATCTCACCGCTCAGCCAAATCGTCCCAATTTGCTGTGCGAGCAACTGCTGAACTTGTTGATTAAGCTGAGTAACGGTTAATACGGGTGGCTCGGTAAAGGTTATTGGGGTAGATTCTATCACTGAGAGTTGAAACCGGTAACTGGCACTTAAAATCTAGTGTACCATAGCTATTATTAAAACCACTGCAATTGAGGCAATCCTGAGTTACTCGCAACAACTATCACTACCACTTTACTTTCCTGAAGATGAAACTTTTAGTAATTTCTACCCAGGAAGTAATCAGCAGCTATTAGAGGCCGTGGCTGCTTGTTTGCGGCAACCAGGCGGTTATCTCTACTTTTGGTCACCATCAGGTGCTGGTCGTAGCCATCTTTTACGTGCTGCTTGCGCACAGCTTTCTACTCAAGGGGCTGCAGTCGGTTATTTACCCTTGGATCGGCGCCATAGTTTTTCTGTGGAGTGGCTAGAAGGCATGGAACAGCTGGCCTTGATCTGTATTGATACCATAGAGGCGATTGCCGGTGACAGTCTGTGGGAAATGGCGCTGTTTGATCTTTACAATCGGATCCGTGAGCAAGGAGAGGGTCGTCTATTGGTTGCTGGCAATCAAGCACCTCGGCAGTTGCAACTTACTTTGCCTGATTTGGCCTCACGGCTAGATTGGGGGCCAATTTATCGATTACAGCCTTTGGCTGATGAAGATAAACTGCTGGTGCTACAGTGGCGTGCACACTTGCGAGGGTTTGAGCTGCCGGAAGATGTTGGCCAGTTTTTATTAAAACGATTACGCCGTGATTTACGCTCCCTGTTTGGTGTATTAGATCGGCTTGATCGTGCTACCATTGCTGAACAACGCAAATTAACCATTCCTTTTGTAAAAAGGATTTTGCAACTATAAAGTCATACTGCTATTGCAGGACCCTTGATAGTCTGCATAGGCCCTGGCGGTTAAAATCATGACTGGGTAAGTAGGTAGGAGGATCTGTATTGAACGCCATAATTTAACGAAATACACAGAATTGGGTAGTGGCTGATATTAACTGATAGTGAAATTTTCGGAAACTTCTGGTTTTCACCCGTGGTAACGATAATTTAGCCGGAAATAGTGCTGGTGGGAGCAGCAACCAAAACGTTGTAATTCATTGGGAGTCTGGCCATTTTTAACAACTTTACTTAGACCGCAGTAATAATACTCTACCAATACTTTCGCATTATTTTACCAACTTGGCGATTCACTGCTTGCCGCAGGGATGCTGCTCAGTCAGTAAATCAACCCTGAGTCGTCGAATATCGTAGCGCTCTCTACTAGCCAGACGTAAAGTCAAAGGGAGTTCACTGGGCAACAAAAATTCTGGCGGGGAGGAAGGGATTCGAACCCTCGATACGCTATTAACGTATACACGCTTTCCAGGCATGCCCCTTCAACCACTCGGACACCTCCCCAAATATCACTGCTATTGGTCCTCAGTGGTGCGATAGCTAGCGTGCACAAACTATAAAAAGATTACCTACTAAAAGCAAGCGCTACAGATGAGAATTGGTGATCATGGCCGATCATTGGCGTGATTGATTCAATGCTTGACTATTAGCCAAAATGGCAATCTCGATTATTTTAAAAAAAGTTGTTGTGGGGTCATCACTGCTTGTAACGGCCAATCCCAAGGTGCTGTTGGCAAGCTAGCAACTTGTTGACAGTAATGGGCTAAGCCCATAAGAAATGGTGGTGTCAGAGAGGGGTATTTTAAAAAGTAGTCATTTAACGTACGATCATAATATCCACCACCCATCCCAAGGCGACGACAGTTGGCGTCAAAAGCAACCACAGGGAGTAGTATCAGAGTCAATTGTTGTAAGGAGACTGGTTTCGAAGGCGCGGATAGCGGTTCTAAGATCCCATAACGGTTACGTTGTAATTTATGGTGTGGCTGGTAATGCGTAAACAGTAGCTGCCCAGGCCGTTGCCGATTAAGCCGAGGAAGATAAAGTTGTTTTCCCTGTTGCCACAGCTGCTGACACAGAGGGTAGGTATTAACTTCACCATCAAAGGCACTATACAGAGCGATATGATCGGCGTTTCGTATTTTAGAATGCGCTAGCCATTGCTGACTGATAGCCAGCCCTGCTTGCCACTGCTGCTGGGGGGTTAATCGATTGCGCCGAAGCCGCATAAGGTTTCTAAGGGCTTGACGATAATGCTTATCAACGGGTTGCTGATGGCCAGGGTTAATGGATACTGTCATATTTTACTAAATAAGGTCCCCAAGGTGTCGTTGCGAGTAGTAGCCCTTGAACCAGAGGTTCAAGGCGAACCGGCTGGTGATTACTTTAAGGCTTCTCAACATTAATTGCTGAGCCTGCACACCAGTAATAACAGCGCCGATTCTTTCATGATTAATATCGGCTCAGGGTATCAACTCGCTGACCTACACCCTAGGGAAATTCTGCTCAAACATCAGTTCAAACGGATGATAGAGTTCTTCGGGCTTTTAATAGTGCCTGCTCTAAGTAGACTTCTAACCGTTCGGTCTTTGCCATCAAGATTTCAAACTGCTCTCGGTTTCTCTGTTGGCTTTTCAGTAAATCGTTACAAAGATTAAGCGCTACAATAGTAATCAGTTGATCACTACTAATTACTTTAAGCCGTTGTTTAAGTTCTTGCAAGCGTTCACTTAAATGGACGACCGCTTGTTGCAAGGATGCCTGCTCTTCCAGCGGGCAATTGACCTTCAGTGTGCGTCCAAGTATTTGAATGCTAACGATTTCTGTCATCAACTGTCTTGTTTAATGAGTTGGGATTATCAAATTACAGAATTTAAATTCATCACATAAGGATCACTGTAGCATGCTGCCTAGGATAACGCTACAACAACTTCTTACCCTCATTCAGTGATTAAAAAATTATCGCCAGATCAGGTAATTAGTAATCAAAAAGTCATTGTTGATCACTGGAGTCGCCATGCAGTTACAGCTCAATGAATTTGGGAAAATGGCTATAAAGTTTGACTGGTCAAACTTTTAACAGTAGGGTATTAGCCCTGATTTTGAGTGGAAAATAGGCTTTATGGTTAACCAATTTAATAAAATGCTCCAGGGGTATCAAAGTTTCCGATCACGCTATGCCCAAGGTGATCAATCAATTATGAAGTTGTTAGCACGCCATGGACAGCGCCCAGCAACCATGGTGGTAGCTTGTTGCGATTCTCGAGTGGATCCTGCGCTAATTTTGCAGTGCGATCCGGGTGATCTCTTTGTCGTCCGTAATGTTGCGAATATTGTACCACCTTATGAAAAGGACGAGAAACACCATGGAACCAGTGCCGCCTTAGAGTTTGGGATCTGTTTTTTACAGGTGAAGCACTTGATCATCTTGGGGCATAGCCAATGTGGGGGAATACAGGCGCTTTGCAATTCACAGGACAACTTACCGCATGACTTTATTACCCAATGGGTCTCTTTGATCGCACCTGTCAAAGAGGAGTCTTTTGATAATGCAGATAGCTATGCTCAACTAGCTCTACAGCGATCACGTCAGCACTGTATGACCTTTCCTTGGATTGCTGAAAAAGTTCAGCAGCAGCAATTAACCATTCATCTTTGGTATTTCGATATTCAAAGCGGCCAGATTTTTACCTATGTTGAAGCAAAGCAGGCCTATTTACCTTTAGACAGTGTTATTTAAAGAACGTTTAGCTAACCAATGCTCAATTTGTTGTTTTATACCTGCTGCATCTAAGCCCAATTCAGCATGAATCTCATCAACGGTTCCTTGCGGGATAAATTGATCAGGTAGCCCTATTGTTAATAGAAATACTTGACAACACTGTTGCTGTAGATATTGCAAAACGCCAACCCCGGCACCACCAATAATTGTTCCAGCTTCAATAGTCACTAAAGCTTCATGTTGCATTGCCATGGTAGTGATAAGCTCCTCGTCCAATGGCTTTACAAAGCGCATGTCAACCACAGTGGCATCAAAATAAGCTGCAGCTTGTAATACGGCGGGTAATAGGGTTCCAAAATTGAGAAGCGCCAATTTTTTCCCCTGACGTTTTAATCGTCCTTTACCAATCGGTTGCTTAGTTAGGGGTTGTAAAGGGACACCGATTCCCTCACCACGTGGGTAGCGTACCAGTGCCGGAAGGTTAGCATGATAACCGGTATAGAGTAGTTGACGGCACTCATTTTCATCACTAGGAGTCATAATGAGTAAATTAGGAATACAACGGGCGTAAGCGATATCAAAGGCACCTTGGTGAGTTGGCCCATCTGCCCCAACGACGCCACCTCGATCAACGGCAAAGAGTACCGGTAACTTTTGTAATGCCACATCGTGAATCAGTTGGTCATAGGCACGTTGCAAAAAGGTGGAGTAGATAGCCACAATCGGGTGATATCCAGCAATTGCTAAACCTGCTGCAAAAGTGACCGCATGCTGTTCGGCAATAGCAACATCAAAGTATTGCTGCGGATATTTTTTTGAAAAGTGTTGCATACCAGAACCTTCACACATAGCCGGGGTAATCGCCATAAGTCGCTGATCAGTAGCCGCGACTTCACACAGCCAATCCCCAAAAATTTGGGAGTAGCTCGATGGGCGTGGTTGGGTAGTGGTTGTCGTACCTAGCTGTGAATCTGTGAGATCCAATTTAGACACCGCATGATAACGAACGGGATCTTTCTCAGCTGGTGCGTAACCTTTTCCTTTTTGGGTAATAACATGTAATAACTGTGGCCCCGGTAGTCGCTGCACATTTCTTAGTGTATTTAATAAAGTAGGAATATCATGACCATCCACCGGGCCAATATAGTTGAAGCCAAACGCCTCAAACAGTGCTGAGGGAAGAATCATTCCTTTGAGTTGTGCTTCTGTACGTTTTAACAATGCTTTAATCGGCGGCAGACCAGCCAGTAAAGATTTACTGCAGCAGCGTAAATCTTGGTAAGCAGTGCCTGACAGCATACGCACTAGACCATTACGCAATCCACCGACATTTTCCGAAATTGACATTGCATTATCATTCAAGATCACCAATAAATTAATATCTAATGATCCGGCATGATTCATCGCTTCAAAAGCCATTCCTGCTGTTAAGGCACCATCGCCAATGACACAGACAGTGTGTTGCTTTGAAGATTCTGCTTGTGCAGCGATGGCTAAACCGAGCGCAGCACTAATGGAGGTACCTGCGTGGCCCACTGAGAGCATATCATAGGGACTCTCCTCGCGCCATGGAAAGGGATGCAGTCCATGACGCTGGCGAATGGTGGGTAATTGCGCTGCCCGGCCAGTTAAAATTTTATGGGGGTAGGCTTGATGCCCAACATCCCACACTAACTGATCAATCGGTGTGTTATAACAGTAGTGTAGCGCTATCGTCAGTTCAACAACTCCCAGGCCAGAAGCTAAATGACCACTAGATAGGCTGATGCTATTTAATAAATAGCTACGTAATTCATCTGATAGCAAAGTGAGCTCAGATTCTGCTAATTGACGCAGCTGCTTTGGGGCATGAATACCGGTTAATAAGGGATATTGAGTGATATTAATGGTCATAAAAGGCTATTTATTTTAGTAGACCCGATTTTGCAAATAGTCAGTAAAAACCTGCAGAGAAAGCGTATTATAGGGTAACCTTCTCAAGGTTTGGAAGGCTGTTTGGTATAATTGCTGAAGTTGCTGTTTAGCAACGGTTAAGTTAGCAGCATGCCAATAGGCTTTACCACATTGTTGATCATGCCCCTGAGGCTTCCCCAATTGTTGAGTATCAGTTGTGACATCAAGGATGTCATCCTGCAATTGAAAGGCTAACCCCAGTGCGGTAGAGAATTGGTCAAAATCTGGGAGCTGATCCAAAATAGGTGGGGAGGCTGCAAAAACTGCCAAGCGCACCGCACAGCGAATTAATAAAGCAGTTTTGTAATAGTGAATTTGCGTTAATGTTTCAGGTAGCAAAGTAGTTGCTGAAGTCACTTGCAGATCGAGCGCTTGTCCGTGGCATAAACCATGACTGGTTACTGCCAGTTCTTGAAGCATTGCCAGTTGAGTTGAGGGATTAATAGATTCAACGAATGGTTGGCTAAGGATTGAGAAGGCAATTGCCTGTAGCGCGTCACCTGCCAATATAGCTAATCCTTCACCAAATTTGATATGAGCAGTCGGTTTTCCGCGACGCAATGGACTATTATCCATGGCGGGTAGATCATCGTGCAGTAAAGTATAAGCATGCAAACACTCTATGGCTGTAGCGGGGGCATCGAGCTGCTCAAAGGGAAGCTGTAAGCAGTCACCTACACTGTAAAGCAGTAAAGCTCGCAATCGCTTTCCACCAGATAAAATACCATAATTGATCACAGTGGCTAACTGAGGATCAATGGTGGGTAGCATTGCTAAGTAATGGTTTAAATTTCTTTCCAAACGTTGTCGTTGCTGTTCAAAGCGGGGAAACATTACGCGTTAACGTCCGGATTGAAGGGTGTTAAGGGGGCTTGTGAATCTTCACTTAATAAAATTTCGATCTGCTGCTCTGCTTGTTGTAGCCGTTGCTGTCCCTCTCTAGCTAATCGAATTCCTCGTTCAAATTCACTCAGTGACTGTTCTAAAGGTAATTCCCCACTCTCTAAACGCCCCACAATTTTCTCAAGTTCGCTAAGGGTTTCGGCAAACGTTAAGGGCGGTGAGCTGATTGTTACTTTCACAAAATGTCCACCATAATTAGCCAATGATCCGCTGTAAGGTACCTAACTCCAAAAGTAAGGTCAAATCATCTTTCAGATAAAGCACGGCCAAAGCTACCAATTTGTTAATTAAAAGTTAAATTATATAATTTATTTAATATATAAAGTGTAACCACAATACCTAGCTCTAATAATCATCCTTCGCTCAAAAATAGGGATCAATCAACCCATTTTAAAATGCGCCATTTAAGACAATAATAATCAATTAAAATAATATAAAAATTTGGAAGTAGAATCTCAAAAAATAGTAATAGATATGAAGTCAAAATTCAGAAAAAAATTAAAATAACACACCTTAAAAAATAATTTAAATCACATTAATCATGATAATTTTACTATAAAAAATCTTTAATGTATAGGCTAATATAGATTTTCATTTGAAAAATAAAGAGTTGAAACATATTATTGAAAGTATTAATCCGATAAAAAATTGTATAAAGAAGTCGTTATAAATAAAAATTTTTTAATTTTTTAGTTGACTTTTTATTTCTGAAAATCAGGTAGTTTAGAGAGATAATATCTACAGGCAGCTTAGCTATGACACACTGCCAACAGGAAAATGTGAATATCACTATACTTTCTTGGGCCAAATTATAGCACCATTAAATCTTCAGTAAAATTTTTTCCTAAAGATTTAATGGCATAAAACGAGTAGTTTAGCTGACTAATGTTATCAATAGAGTAGCTTTTAGATAAATAGCCTTCTAAACTTAAGAAAAAACTAATAATAGCAATTCATTTAAATCACTCACGGAGGATTGCATAGTTCTGAACAGAAGGTACAAAGCAGCTTAAATATCGGTAAAATAGGTGGGTAATGATGGAAATAAACAGTAGGCGAGCTAGACATCATAGCCATCTCCGACGAATCAGTTCTCAGTTTAAGGAAAACCCCACGACGCTTGCTAAGCGTTGTGGTGGCAGCCCAAGTAGGGTTAGCAATCCGGCTTCATCGGTTACCGGCCAGCCTTACGGCTGCCCTACTTGAACCACCATAGATTACAGTGACCAAATTTCAAAAACAGCTGACAAAGCTGTTTCTGAGACCGATGAAGTTTGGAGCTGCTAAACCCCGAGGTAAAAGTTGTACCTCACATTCAATACTAGCGTTTTTATCATTTTATGGCAACTGTTTTTAACTATTTATTAGGCTTGTCACAAATTGCTTCTTGAACCATGATCGCTTTTAGCTTCGACCACTGCTCATCATTGAGCATTAAGTGGGGCATTGAAAGCTCGTCTTATTGCGGGGTTAAGAACCGCAATAGGACGAGCTTTCCCTTTTAGCTCAATCCCCTATAACAAAACCTCAACAGGCCTTAATTAAAAAAATTTTAAAAAGTGACTTATCACACGCCAACAATAAGTAAATAGCATTCCAGCTTTATAAGCTTATTTGAGGGACTGTAACTAGTTTTTTAAGATATCTGATACTGATCATTTACCTATTCCAACGTAGTGTGGCTTGAGCAACACGTTTACCCAATATTTTAGCGGTTTCTTTATCTGATGACCTAATACCTTCTATACCCTGATCAGCATTTGCTTGTGCCATCATTCCAAGAGATGACCCTAAACGATTTACATCATCTTCAGAACCTTGAGAATTATTATTACCAGGCATCACTCCTAAACTCACCCATAACATTTGGTGCTGGGCTGCAAATACTGATAAATGTTGCAAAGTTGACAATTTATCGCCACTGCGTGAGGCAGAGCAGGTAAAACCTGATGCCAACTTATCTCGCCAGCTTCCCCAGTGTTTAGATGAGGCATCCATAAAAACTTTAAACTGAGCAGAAACACCACCCATGTAAGTTGGGGAACCAAATATAATTGCTTGTACCTGATTATTAAGAAAATCCCAATATTGGTCTATGACTTCTACCGAAATTAAGGTAACCTCAACATTAGTAATCTCCTTAACCCCATCAACAACCGCTTCAGCAATCGCTTTGGTATGACCATAACCACTATGAAAAATCACTGCAATATTCACTATTATGTGCCCCCTGTTTACCTTATTTAGCCGTGCTAAACATTGAAAATCATCGATATCGGCTTAAGTTACCTCTCTGACTATTTGACGGTCTTTATTATAACAAAAAGCGCCTAACTGGATGAGTAAGAGATAATCAATACGATAACGGTGTAGACGAGTAAATCCAAGCCAGGCAAAGAGTTTGCCTGGCCAAAGAAGGTTGAAATTTTGGCAAATGCCATACACTCTCAATATCAACAAGGCCACTTTATTATGCGGTGGCGATTACTGAATTGAAAAGGCAATCAGCTTTTTGGTATTACGGTCATCCTCTTAGAAGGAGTGTGTTTGGTGAACCAGATCTTCGACCACTGATACCGAAATAAACTCATTTAGCAGGCAGTAGGGAAATTTAACTTTTACCTACTGTTTACAATAGTACTCACTTGGTTATAGCGTTTTTATCATTTTACGGCAACTGTTTTTAAATATTTATGATGGCAGGCTTGCCTGACATAGGAGTTATGGTTTCCCTGATGGGAGGCAATACGCCGATCACGCTCGCACTCCCATTGAGTGACCGGGTATTGTTTATGCCATCGTTGAAGGGTTTTTAATTGCTCCGGAGTATAGCTAAGTCGGTAACGATCTCTCATATATAAGTAGGTACGGGCAATGGCGCCACGAGCTCGCTTAGGAGGCTGGGCTCGTTTTTGAGCTGCATCAATTTTAAACTGGCAGCGTCCGTAATTGGAGTGGCCACCAGCCCATTCAGCGAAGGCGTAGTGTTTACGGTCACCGTTGATTTCACCGATAGCGGGCTGTAGATTATGTAGATCTGCTTCAATGCGGTTAAATTCTGGATCATGTGCACAAGCGCTGCGCCCCCCCTGTTTCCAGCAAGTGCGTTGATAGCCAAACTGCCAAGCCGGAACCACATGCTCCCACTCGATGCGTTGAGCCCGTTTGATATCTCGTCGTGGTTGATAGCCACAAGCCGCTAGGTTAGGGCGGCCACCCGGTATTTGCCAATCAATTGGACAACCACAGTAAAAAGTGACCGTATCTTGATGGATTTTGCGAGCAATCTGCTTGGCTTCAGCAAACGTTTTAGGTCCTTGGTTTGTAGGATAAAATCGGTAGCCACAAGCCGCAGCAACCAGTAAGAGGATTGACAAGCAGAATTGTCGAAGTTTTTTAACGGTTTTTTTACGCATCTTAGCTTATGCTCAACAATAGGTAAACCAGTGCTTAAAAATAAAGTTATTTTTAATAATTAGCAGGTCACATTAAGCTTTAATGATAAAATCATTAATAACTTCTAATAATGTTTGACAATTAAAATTTTGAAAATAATCAAGTATTAGCAATGGCTAGCCTATTAACCTCTAGACAATGGTGCTAGTAACAGGCCGCTTGTAGCATAGCAACTTTGTCCAGCTGTTCCCAAGAGAACAGGGAGCGCCCAAAATGGCCATAGGTTGCTGTTGCTTGATAGATTGGTTGCAGAAGATTCAGCATTTGAGTTAGCCCATAGGGCGATAAGTCAAAGCATTGATGTATCGCAGCGATTAGGCGCTCGTTGGGCACTTTAGCAGTTCCAAAGGTCTCTAGCATAATCGAGGTTGGTTGAGCGATACCAATGGCATAGGAGAGTTGAACTTCACAGCGATCAGCCAGTTCAGCGGCAACAATCTGCTTAGCAATGTAACGTGCCGCATAGGCGCCCGATCGGTCCACTTTAGAAGGATCTTTTCCAGAAAAAGCACCACCTCCATGGCGTGCGGCACCACCATAAGTATCGACAATAATTTTACGGCCAGTTAAACCACAATCTCCCATCGGACCACCAATGACAAAACGACCTGTTGGATTAATCAGATAGCGTGTCTGGGGAGTCAGCCACTCGGTTGGTAATACCGGTTGAATAATGGTCTCTAAAACGGCTTCTGCTAACTGTTTTTGGCCAATACTGGCGTCATGTTGCGTTGATAGCACTACTGTGTCGATACCCACAATTTGATGTTGATCATAGCGAAAAGTGATTTGGCTTTTGGCATCGGGTCGTAGCCAAGGTAAAGTGCCATCTTTACGTACTTGAGCTTGGCGTTGCATTAGGCGATGAGCATAAACAATCGGCGCTGGCATCAGCTCTTTAGTTTCTCGGGTGGCGTAACCAAACATAATGCCTTGATCACCTGCTCCTTGTTGGAGTGGATTAGGCCGATCAACCCCTTGATGAATGTCTGGAGACTGTTTACCAATCGTATTGAGTACGGCACAAGAATCAGCATCAAAACCCATATCGGAGTGGTGGTAGCCAATATCACGCACAGTATTGCGCACCAAGGCTTCAATGTCGACCCAAGCATCGGTTGATATTTCGCCACCGACCAGAACCATTCCAGTTTTAACATAAGTTTCGCAAGCCACTCGAGCATCTGGATCTTGCTTAATAATTGCATCCAACACAGCATCAGAAATTTGGTCTGCAATTTTATCAGGGTGCCCTTCAGAGACTGATTCTGAGGTAAAAAGATAAGAATTCATGATTACATAGCCTTTTAAAGCAGGGTTTGGTTATCAGGTTAACGTAATACAAGCAGTAAAATGACCTGTTCTAGCCAGTTTGCTCGGCCGCTGACGGCTACCATAATCCATCAATTGAGTAATATTCAGTGCTAGCAAGGGGTTAAAGTGGTGATTAAAACAGTGTCATACCATGTTTGCAAGTGGATAGCGCTGTTTATTGGAAAAATTATGACAAATCAGTATACCTGAAGCAGTCTCTCTAGGATAATAGGCACCCTAGTTAAGGGGTGAAACCCCGATAAGATAAAATGCCTAAAGCAGTTTGCAGGAGTGTAAAGCGTGTCGGTGGTCAACTTACGTCAAGTATTAGCTAACGCCATTCGGCTACTCAGCGTTGACACAGTAGAAAAAGCAAATTCAGGGCATCCCGGTGCTCCGATGGGTTTGGCTGATATTGCTGAGGTATTATGGCGGGATTTCTTACGGCACAATCCCAACAATCCTCATTGGATCAATCGTGATCGCTTTATACTCTCCAATGGCCATGGTTCGGTGTTGCTTTATAGCCTACTGCATTTAACTGGCTATTCACTCTCTATTGATGATTTGCAAAACTTTCGGCAGTTGCATTCCAAAACACCTGGACATCCTGAATGGGGTGAAACCCCTGGTATTGAAACGACTACCGGTCCGTTGGGGCAGGGGTTGGCCAATGCGGTAGGCATGGCTCTAGCAGAGAAATGCCTGGCAGCACAATTTAATCGCCCTGGCCATTCGATTATTGATCATCACACCTATGCTATCGTCGGTGATGGTTGTTTGATGGAGGGAATTTCACACGAAGTTTGCTCCCTAGCAGGCACGCTGGCATTGAGTAAACTGATTGTTCTCTATGATGACAATGGTATTTCGATTGATGGAAAAGTTCAGGGGTGGTTTACTGATAATACCGCTCAGCGTTTTAAAGCATATGGTTGGCGTGTCGTGGATGGTGTGGATGGACATCACAGTGAAACCATTAGCGCTGCACTGCAACAGGCACACCAAGCTCCTGATCGACCCACACTGATTATTTGTAAAACAGTTATTGGTTACGGAGCTCCACAAAAAGCTGGCAGTCATGGATGTCATGGAAGTCCTCTTGGTGCTGCTGAAGTGGCAGCCGTACGCCATCAACTGGATTGGCCTTATGAGCCATTTATAATCCCAGAGGAGATCTATCAGCAGTGGGACGCTCGAGAAAAAGGAGCACAAGCTGAGCAGCAGTGGCAACAGCTTTGGCAAAGCTATCAACAAAATTATCCTCAGTTAGCTGCTGAATTAACACGCCGATTACAACGGCAGTTGCCAGAGTATTGGCGGCAGCAGATAACCGCCTATATTCAAAAGCTACAAGCCGTTCCAGCCAGTGTAGCGACTCGAAAAGCATCACAAAACAGTTTAGAGCAATTAGGGAAGTTGCTTCCCGAGCTATTAGGGGGTTCAGCTGATTTAACTCCTTCTAATTTAACACATTGGTCCGGATCACGAGCAATTCATGAAACTGCAACCGGAAACTATCTGCACTATGGGGTTCGCGAATTTGGCATGTCGGCGATTATGAATGGCATCGCTCTTTATGGCGGTTTTATCCCTTATGGTGGTACTTTTTTAATATTTAGTGACTATGCACGTAATGCCGTTCGGATGGCGGCATTAATGAAGCAGCGGGTTATTTTTATTTATACTCATGACTCTATCGGCCTGGGAGAGGATGGTCCCACCCACCAACCGATTGAGCAGCTGGCTACATTACGTTTAATACCTAATTTAACAACATGGCGCCCCTGTGATCAGGTAGAAGCTGCGGTAGCCTGGCAAGCCGCCATTGAAACTTTAGATGGCCCAACAGCCTTGATCTTCTCTCGACAAACTTTACCACAGCAGTCTCGTACTTCCCGGCAGCTGGCTAATATTCAACGGGGCGGTTATATCTTGTGCGATTGTGAGGGAGTTCCTGAACTGATCATGATTGCTACCGGTTCAGAGATAGGTTTAGCAGTAGCGGCCTATGAACAATTGAAAAATCAAGGAAGAGGTGTTCGGGTAATCTCAATGGTCTGCACAGAGCGTTTTGAACAGCAAACAGCAGCCTATCGAGAAGCATTATTACCCGCTTCAGTAACTACTCGAATAGCCATTGAAGCAGCCAGTACTGGCTATTGGTACCGTTATGTTGGTTTACAAGGGGCAGTGATTGGCCTACAGGATTTTGGTGCTTCAGCACCAGCCCAGATACTTTTTAAACACTTTGGCTTGACTCTGGAGAGGATAGTAACGACAGCCCAATCGCTGTTACTGGCCTCGAAAGTCAGTTTAGAATCAGCGATAGCAGACAACATTTCCTAGGGGAACTGCCATGACTCTACTATCAATGCAAGACTTACCTCTAAGCGATAAGCGGCTATTAATCCGCGCTGATCTTAATGTCCCCCTGCAGCAGGGACAAATTACTTCTGACGCTCGAATTCGTGCTTGTCTGCCTACCTTGCAACTGGCCTTGCAGCGAGGGGCAAAAATTCTTTTAATGTCACATTTGGGACGTCCGAAGGAGGGATCATATCAAGCTGCCTACTCATTACAGCCGGTAGCTAACCATTTACAGCAACTACTTGATTATCCCGTCCGTTTGGTTAAAGAGTACCTTTCGGGTATATCAGTGGTGGCAGGCGAGATAGCCTTGCTGGAAAACGTTCGGTTTAATGTGGGTGAGCAAGCTAATGATCAGCAGTTAGCACGCCGCTATGCGGCCTTGTGCAATCTATTTGTGATGGATGCTTTTGGATCGGCACATCGGGCACACGCTTCTACTTATGGTGTGGCACAATGGGCGCCGCAAGCCTGTGCCGGCCCATTATTGCTCAATGAAGTGACTCAGCTTACCCATGCTTTGCGAAATCCTCAACGCCCTTTGGTAGCGATTGTTGGCGGTGCTAAAGTATCTAGTAAGCTACCGCTGTTACAAGCGATTGCTCAGCGAGCCGATCATCTGATTGTAGGCGGAGGATTAGCAAATACTTTTATTGCTGCTCAGGGTCATTCAGTAGGGCAATCGCTGTATGAAGCGACATTGATCCCGCAGGCTCGTCAATTAATGGCCACTACCAATATCCCGTTACCCAGTGACGTCAGAGTCGCTCAACAGTTTTCCAAAGAGGCTGCTGCTCAGAGTAAACGGGTGTCAGAAATAGCGGCTAATGAGATTATTTTGGATATTGGAGAGGAGAGTGCTCATCAACTGGCTGCTCTTATCCGCCAAGCAAAAACCATTCTATGGAATGGGCCACTGGGAGTTTTTGAGTGGCCCAATTTTCGGCATGGCACTGAAATCGTGGCACGCGCGATTGCTGAGAGCCAAGCGTTCTTGATTGCTGGGGGTGGCGATACGCTAGCGGCCATCGACTGTTTTGGACTGGCTGATCAAATCAGTTTAATCTCTACGGGAGGCGGTGCTTTTTTAGAGTTTATTGAAGGGAAAAGCCTACCGGGTATTGAAATTTTAAGGCATTCAGCCTGTAGAACCTAAAAAAGATGAGGGGTTATGACAGAATTATTGGCAACGATTCAACCGGGTGTGCTGACCGGTGATGCCGTTTGGCAACTATTTGAGCTGGCTAAGCGCTATTGCTTTGCGCTACCTGCCGTCAATGTTATTGGCACAGAATCAATCAACGCTGCCTTAGAGGCGGCAGCCCAGGTAAAATCACCAATTATTATCCAATTTTCCCACGGGGGAGCGGGATTTATGGCGGGTAGAGGGCTTAAGCTGCCAGGCCAACAGAGTGCTATTTTGGGTGCAGCTTGTGGAGCTCGTTATCTACACACTATGGCTGAAGCTTACGGGGTACCCGTTGTTGTCCATACTGATCATGCAGCAAAAAAACTACTGCCGTGGATTGATGGTTTGTTGGAACAGGGTGAGCAACATTATGCTCAAACGGGTAAACCGCTATTTTCTTCTCATATGCTGGACTTATCTGAGGAACCCTTAGAGGAAAATATCGATATTTGCTGTCAATACTTAGCCAGGATGAGCAAACTCGGCATGACTTTAGAGATTGAACTCGGTTGTACTGGTGGGGAAGAGGATGGGGTTGATAATAGCCATTTGGATGAATCGCGGTTATATACTCAGCCAAAAGATGTTGCCTACGCTTATGAAAAATTGAGCCAAGTGAGCCACCGATTCACAATTGCAGCTGCTTTTGGTAATGTTCATGGGGTCTATAAACCAGGAAATGTTAAGCTACAGCCAGAAATTTTGCAACGTTCTCAGCAGTATGTTGCACAACGCTTTAATTTATCGAAAGACCCAGTCTATTTTGTCTTCCATGGGGGCTCCGGTTCCTCACTAGAAGAGATCCGCCAAGCAATTAGTTACGGCGTTATTAAAATGAATATTGATACCGATACCCAGTGGGCTACCTGGAAGGGGATTTTAAACTATTATAAAGATCATAAAGGCTACCTTCAGCAGCAGTTGGGTAACCCGCAAGGGGCTGATAAGCCCAACAAAAAGTATTACGATCCACGAATGTGGCTGCGTGCTGGCCAGCAATCCATGGTACAGCGCCTGCAACAAGCATTTGCTGATCTCAATGCTGTTAACCGATTGTAAGCTTTTAACTTAACCGATACACTTTCTGAATGAATCAGCAACTAAGAACTATTCTGCTGGATGAAGGTGAGTTGCGGATGATGACATTATTACAAAAGTTACTTCATGGGCTACTGCAATACCAGCAGCCACTACTGCAATCGCTGCTGAATCTATTGGCAGCCCTGCTGATTTTTTGGCTAGGGCGCCAACTGGCACGGATGCTATCACAGCTTATTGCTAAGGTACTACAACGTCAAGCGATTGATCATACGATTGTCGGTTTTGTCCAAGTCGTTATCCAGGGCACTATCATGCTGATAGCAGTCATTGCTGCTTTGGGCGCGCTTGGGATACAGACCGGATCGCTGTTAGCCGTATTAGGCACTGCCGGCTTAGCAGTGGCATTAGCCCTCAAAGATGCTTTAAGCAATTTAGCGGCAGGCCTTTTGTTAGTGATTTTTCGTCCCTTTCGGGTCAATGAAATGATTGAAGTTGCTGGTGCCACTGGCGTGGTAGAGCAGGTTCATCTATTTTCTACTGTGTTAAAAAGTGGTGATAATAAGACACTCACTATCCCCAATGGTACTATTATTAAAAGCACCATTACCAACTACTCACGACAACCTCAGCGGCGGATTGAGTTTTTAATCAGCGTTGCTTATGGCAGCAACATTGATCAAGTCAAACAGGTTTTGTGTGATCTGATTGCTGCTGATTCTCGAGTATTACCAGACCCTGGAATTACCGTTCGTCTAAAAGAATTAGCCCCTTCATCGCTCGATTTTACGGTACGTTTTTGGGTACAAAATAGTGACTATTGGCCGGTTTATTTTGATCTATTAGAAGCTATTAAAAAGCAACTAGATGCCCATAAAATTGCTATACCTTTTCCTCAAATGGAGATTCATCTGCAGTCAACGCCTGCTACCGATTAAAGCAAAGCCACTATTAGCCTCAGTGAGTAGGAGAAGTGCTATGTTACGTCAGTCATTAGTAGCTTGTCTGGTAAAAGTTAGTCTGTCAGCGGTTGTGGTTGCTGCTGAGGTGCCTAGCAAGCCGTATATCGCTGTTATCGGGCATAGCCGGGTTGCTGTTAAACCCGATCAAGCTCTAATACAGCTGCAAATTACTCAAGAAACACAAGATACTAATAGTGCTAAACAGCAAATCGATCGACAGGTCAGTCGTTACTTAACCTTTTTAAAGCAGCAGGGGATTCAATTTTCACAAATTGATGCTAGCCGATTATGGAGTCAACGGATCAAAAAACCAGAAACTAATGTAGCAGTGATTGATTATAAAAAGCAGCAGGTTGAAGAACCAAAAGCCAAAGCAGAGACCACTGGGTGTAAAAAGCCTAATTATTATCGATTATCGCGGCAGCTAACCATTACCGTACAGCCATTAAGTTTAGTAGAGCCCTTATTGGCTGAAGCCTTGCGTTGCGGTTTGCAAGAGTTACAGTCGGTACAATTTGGGGTAGCGGATGAGAGCCAGTATCGACAGCAGGCCAGGAAGTTAGCCATTCAAGATGCTATGCAACAGGCTGAACAGATTGCCCAGCAATTTAGCAGTCGCTGTGGCACCATTTACAGTATCCGCTATCGAAGCAGTGAGCCCCCTGCCTATTTTGCTTCACGCAGTATCGCCCCTGCAGTGACAGTGACTAGCGATCAAGCACAAAGTTATTTACCGCCCGTCCTCTATTTTACTGATCAGGTGGAAGCCACTTTTAGATTGCAGTTCTAAGTTTCTGTATTGATGCTTAGGCTCTCCAGTTTGCCACGTTCACTGGGTAGTGGCTGCAGACAGTAAAGCGTATAACCGTCCCCTTGCTTTACCCACCAACCTTCCATTTATTTTAACAAAATTTTTACTTAAAAGTGCTAATAATGAATTTTATTGATAATTTATTAAGTAAATTTGATACTAATCACTAAAATAAATGAAACAAATTGATAAAATCATTTACATAATCGTAAATTTATTTTGGAGTGATTGAATGACTGAAAACTGAGGTTAGAAATGGCTAGCTAATAAATTGGGGCTGATCACACGATTTCGTGCTTGGAGTAAACAATAGATGTGTAAGCAGAACAATCTATATAGTAAAGTGGTGGGGATAGCCGATTGCCAGGAGCATCTACTAGGAAACTCTAAACATCCTGAACTACAAGCGTTGTACCAAGAGGGTTGGCGAATATTAATAAACTCAGCTAATAGCAATTTAACTCAGAAATACCATTATCGTGCAGTAGCTTTTATTAATAAGCTTACCCTTGAAGTGCACGTTGCTCACGCAGGAAACTTGGTAATTAATTTTTACGATCTATGGGATGATGTTAAATTACTCTATAACCAAATCCCCAGTAAGCTAGTGCCGCTAAAGTTTTTTGTCAATCGAATGATCAATAAGCTTGGGGGCTCAGGTACTGCATCACGCTATACGTTCAGTAGTTCCGGCCATTCACTCGGCGCTATTTTATCTGATTTAATGGCGGCAGAATTAATGTCTAGAGGGCTACTCTTTTATCAATCTTGTACCTTTAAAAATCCTGGGTCCTGTAAGATAGTTGAGCGCGCTATTGAAAAAAATTGTTTGAGTGGCTGGATGTCGTTACAAATAGTGAAACAGCATTGTCATGAGTATAGTATTAAACGAAATTTTTTTAATACATTTAAATCCTGTTTGAAAGATGTTGTATAGTTAGTTAAGATAAAAATAAATTTCAAAGAGATTGTAGGGCTACCTAAAACTCAGTCTTTCTCAGTAAAAATACTTTTAGAAAAAATAAATCCACCTAAACTAATAGAGTTAATCAATCAGCAATTATCTGATCCTAGGACTGTTGACACACAGATTAGTTTTGCTACTACATTCAGTGATGATTCAGATTTTGCTCTAAGTGCTAGCTCACTCAGTAACTCTATTTGTAGTCGGCCATAGGCCTCATTGAGAGTAAATTCAATCATAGCCTCAACAACGCTTAACGTTGAGAAAAAGTAATATAAATTACCAGGTAACCGATAAGGAGTCTTGTGGTTGAGTCTTTTATGGATGATTAGCTGAGCATTTTTACGTGCGATAAGTTATTTTGCTGAAGCTTTGAGCCATTAATTTTTTCCTAAACCTTGCTAGTCGTGCTGGTGGTGTGCTTATCGTTTCAGTAAGTGTAGTGGTGAAAATAGCTGCCGGAATCACAAAAGGCACTATCCTGTAGCGGGATAGCACTCAATATATCAGTGCGGTAGAAGGTTTAAATGGGTCTGAAGGCCCATGGTGATATCTAGGGCATTCCCGGTTAGCTGATAAATTTGCACGGTTTCGCGAATTACGGTGAGGGTTTCAATCACCATTGGAAGAGGATGATCAATGGCTTGGCTTTGGTTAAAACAGCTGGTCTTTGCCTGTGGTCGACATAAATTGGTTAATCCGCTTTTAATACTGCTTCGATGCTTGTTGTAATGCATCGGATGCTGCTGATTTGGAATGTTAACAGTAAGGGATTGTATAGCACAACCCCCATTTCTTACCCTCTTTAAAAGCTTAAAGACGATACTATATTCAATTTTTGGAAGAATCTAAGCGAGACAGCATAACGTCGATGCTCTCAGCTCGCCATCAACACTCTCTTCAATCAAGCTTAATCATACCAAAAAAATCACTGTCAGTGCAGGATATTTGACTTTTTACCTTAGAAGTTAATTAAAATGGACTGTAAGTTAATATAGTGTTACTATACCTTTTAAAGATTAATATAAATTGAATAGGTTAATTTTAATGGGAGAATTTCAAGGGAAGACTTTTTCTAAGTCAACGATAGACAACGATTATGAGATAATCGATTTTTTGGAAATACCGAAAGATAACTTATCTGCAGAGCAAGTTGCCTTCAACGCTGTTGATTTGGCTTATGGAGTTGGTCGCCAACAATTTATTGCTAAAGATGCCAGAATTAATGGTGCTATTTTACCCAGTAGTGGATGGGAAATGCTTTGCACTTCTGAAGGCAGCGATTTTGGTTATAAAGCAGTCTGTTTGGTCAATCGTGAGACCAAAGAGGTGCATATTGCTTCCGCTGGCACGGTACCCAGTGAACCACATGACTTATTGGATGACGTAAGGTTAGTATTGGGTCGTGCTCCAAATAAGCTACATCCTTTAAAAAATTTTATTAATAAAGTGATAGCTAGCCTAGGTGGTGATACAGCTACTGCTGGATATCGGTTCAGTACTAGTGGCCACTCATTGGGTGCTGTAGTGGCTGATTTAACAGGGATAGAGTTAATTTCACGTGGATTTGAAACGAAGAGTTCAATTACTTTCGAAAATCCTGGTTCTGAAAAAATACTTGAAGATCGAAAAATATTTAGCAGCCCTATTGATAATCAGCGGTTTGAACAATTTCGATCCAATTCCAAAGTTTACAATGCTAAACCAAACTTTATCAACCGGTTAGCCAATCAGTTTGGCAACTGTAGCTTGGTATTGCAAAAGAAGGCAGAAAGGCTAAAAAAAGAGTGGCTGACTAAAAGGCCTAAAATAGCTACCGGTTATCTGAGGGGATTTCAAGATAAAATGAGCTCTTTGGCGGTAAAATTTAAACAGTTACATTTTTCAGGGAAGGCAATGATCTTAGAGGGTACCGCAGCTTTTTTTTCAGGATTAACTGTTCCTTGGCTAGGGTTAAAGGTTATTGAAGGTGTTCTACAACTTAATAAAATTAAAGAAGAGCATAAGTTGTGCAATTTTAATAATATAGATTCGGCAATCCCTGTCCAATGGGGAGATCTCGGTCAACTGATAGTAGAGAAAGATTACCCTCTACCCATCTCTGAAAAACAATTACGTGAAGCTAAGGGAAATGATCTGATATATTGCAGAGAACATGGTTCATTTGTGGGTGTTCATAGTATTTGTTCTGAAAAGCTTGGAGAGGCTATGAGCGCTAAAGAAGCGGAAGCTGGACAAAATATTTCTAATCTGCGGCAGAATACTGTTTTAGGTCACTCAATGCATAGCACTCAAACAGATTTAGCTTCTTTTGTAATGACTCAATCGGCAATAGCCGAATAGACTACGGTGTAACCAATAGGGAAACTTGTAGTTGAATCTGCTCTACCCAGTGATTGACTCCTTTATAAAGGATTAGCTGGGCATTTTTACGTGTTGGTAAGATATTTTGCCGAAGATTTAGGCCATTAATTTTTTCCCAAATTTCGCTAGCAGTGGCAACGGCTTGTTCATCGGTCAAACGGGCATAATGGTGAAAGTAGCTACCGGGATCGCGAAAGGCGCTATCACGCAGCAGTAGGAAACGCTCGATGTACCAGCGCTTTAGCTGTTGTTCAGCAGCATCGATATAGATCGAAAAGTCCAAAAAATCTACCATAAAGCGCTGCGATTGGCGGCAACAGTAGTCTTCTCGCTGCTGCAATACATTTAACCCCTCTAAAATGACCACCTCAGGCTGTTTAAGGCACTGATACTGGTGGGGAACGATATCATAGAGCCAGTGAGAGTAGAGTGGCACCTGCAGGTTTAGCTTACCAGCTTTTAAATTGCTCATCAATTGAATCAATTGCTGTCGATGATACGAATGCGGAAAGCCCTTTTTATCCATTAGATTGTGAGTTTTTAGTTGCTGGTTAGAATAAAGAAAACCATCTGTATTGACTAAAGCAACTTGCCGTGGTTGCGGCCAGCTTTTAAGCAACCACTGCAAAGTACGTGCACAGGTGCTCTTTCCAGCGGCCACGCTGCCAGCGATCCCAATAATATAGGGAGGCTGTTGATTAGAATAGGCTTCAGTCATGGATTGTTGTTGGTAAAGCTGAATCCGTTGATGTAATAACTCAATCAGCGGCCAGTAAATCTGTTGGACTTCAGATAAATTTAGAGGTTCATTTAACCCTTGTAATCGTTTAAGCTGAGGTTGAGTTAACAGCGGTGGCAAGGGCAGTCGACTGCGAGCCATCCAGCTTTCCCGGGTGTAGTGCTGAAAAAGCATTGTAGATGAGAGAATGGTGAGCGCTAGGGTCTGTTCGAGGATTGCTTTGACGGCTTACATTGAGTAGTACAGTCGCAGATTTTGTCGATTCCCAATTGATTCAAGCCGCCACAGCTGCCTTGCAGCCGTTTTTTTTGTAGGAGATAGCCGCTGGCCATTGCAAGCACCACAGCAAGCAGCAGAACAAAGGTTAGTAAGAAAATGATCATCACCGTTCCCGAGGTAGGGTTAGGTAGGGTTTAAAAGCATTGGAATAGCGCTCAGTGATGCCACCCGCTGTTTTGATTAATAGCATTAAAGGGATCTGTTGTTGATTGGCGATGCTCAATGCTTTTTCAGGCCCCAGTGCAAGAAATGCGGTGGCCAAACCATCGGCGGTCATACAGGAGGGGTGTAGTACCGTGGCTGAAATCAAAGCATGGGTAATCGGTTTTCCGGTGCGTGGATCTAAAATATGGGCGTATCGAATATTTTCGTGCTCAAAATAGATTCGGTAATTACCAGAAGTTGCCATAGCTCCATCGGAATAACCAAGCAAACGTACTGGAGGTTTAGCAGGGTCCAGTGGGTTTTCAATGGCAATGCGCCAAGGCTGATTTTGCGGATTGTTGCCTTTACAGCGGATTTCTCCGCCAATATTAATCAGATAGTGTTTAATCCCCAACTCATTTAAATAATCAGCCAAATAGTCGACACCATACCCCTTACCAATGGCTGAAAGATCGAGTGATAGCTGCGGGATTTTTTTACTCACAGCCTGTTGATGCAGGTTTAATTGGTTGATGCCAGTCCAAGTTTTACATCGATCAATATCAGCATCATAAGGTAGACGGTTTAGTAGGGGAGGTGTGGGCCCAAAGCCCCAAAGATTAACTAAAGGGCCCATAGTAATATCTAAGGCACCCTCAGTTAACTGATGAATTCGCACAGCTTCACGAATCACGGTGAGGGTTTCATCCGCCATTGGGAAAGGTTGATTAATGATTTGGCTTTGGTTAAAACGGCTGAGCTCTGTTTGGGGTTGATAGGTCGACATGAGTTGGTTAATCCGCTCTAAACGTTGCTCCAAGGCCTGTTGTAATGCGCCAGCTGTCGATACTTTAGAATATGACCAGTAATGGACTGTGTAGTAGGTTCCCATTGTCGATCCATTTAATAGAACCCACTGTGCGGTTTGCCGACAACCACTGAGAAAACTAAGCCCAAAGATTAATCCTAGTAATGGAATCAGCTTGATCAGGCGTCGGTAGGACGTTAAATTAACTGAATCTAGCGAAGAGGGCATATCACTACTCCCCAAAATCATCTAGGCTGATTTGCTCATCCTCAACACCCAATTCATGCAGCATAGTAATGACTGCTTTATTCATCATTGGGGGCCCACAGAGGTAGAATTCGCACTCATCAACAGCTTCATGATCCTGTAAATAGTTATCCAATAGCACTTGATGAATAAAACCAGTATAACCTTGCCAATCGTCCTCTGGCTGAGGTTCAGAAAGTGCGATAAACCACTGGAAATTCGGATGCTGTTGCTGCAGCTGGTCAAATTCTTCCGTATAAAACAGCTCGCGTTTAGAGCGGGCGCCATACCAGAAACTAATTTTTCGTTGTGTATTAAGGCGTTTAAGTTGATCAAAAATATGTGAGCGCATCGGTGCCATTCCAGCGCCCCCACCAATAAACACCATCTCTGCCTCACTCTCTTTAGCAAAAAAGTCACCGAATGGGCCGGAAATAGTAACCTCGTCGCCGGGTTTCAAAGACCAAATGTAGGAGGTCATCCGCCCTGGGGGAAGTTCTGGATGTTTAGCTGGTGGTGTAGCGATGCGTACATTTAGCATAATAATTCCCAGCTCTTGCGGATAGTTTGCCATCGAGTAAGCACGACTAACGGTTTCATCAACAGCAGAGGTATAATCAAATAGATGATGTTTTTTCCA
>DWNI01000022.1:0-32658 GCA_018250175.1 Alychna victa
GTAAGCTTGGATTGACCGTAGACTAGACAGGTAATCGCTGCAGTTTCTAAGGCCGCTTAAGGAATCATTGGGGGAAGAATACTGGGAAGACGATTGGCTAATAAGGTTTTGCCTGTACCCGGGGGGCCCAGCAATAGCAGATGGTGCGCACCAGCTGCAGCAACTTCCAGCGCGCGTTTAGCATGCTGTTGGCCAATCACTTCCTGCAAGTCGAGTGGGAAAGGGGCCAAAGGCGCATCAACGAAGGTAGCCGCTGGAAGCGGCTGCTTGCCTTGTAAGTAGGCACATAATGTGAGAAGGTCAGAGGCTACTAAAGTTTCTTGTTGGGTTACTAGAGCGACTTCTTCACTACTATTGACGGCAGTAATGAGCTGTCGCTTTGCAGCGTGTGCTGCTAATGCTGCTGGAATAATACCAGTCACTGGCCGTAAGGCTCCTGATAGGCCTAGTTCCCCTAAGAATTCGTAGCGTGACAAGTTCGCTAATGGGATCTGCGCTGAGGCAGCTAAAATACCTAAAGCAATTGCTAAATCGTAGCGCCCTCCTTCCTTAGGCAGATCAGCTGGAGCTAAGTTAACGGTAATCCGTTTTGCTGGAAAAGTGAAGCCACTGTTTAATAGAGCGCTGCGCACGCGATCCCGTGCTTCTTTGACAGCGGTTTCTGCTAGTCCGACCAGAGTAAAACCGGGCAAACCATGGCTGATGTGTACCTCCGCTATGACGGCAGGAGCCTTGATACCTATTGAAGCACGCGTATAAATGGTTGCAAAACTCATTGTTAACAACGCTCAATCTGCTATTCACATCCCCTCTTTTTAGCGAATTGTGGAAATTTATCAGCTTTTTGGTAGTAATTATCGAGTTAAATCACAAAATATAGAGAAATAGTCCCTTTTTCTAAGTAAAACTACCTAGGGCTGGAAACTAGGTTTAAACCAATTAACCCCTAAATGGATTGGACGAGCATCAGTCACTTAAATTTCTATTGTATAGCCAGCGGTGATCAGCATTGTTATTATTGATCACGCCATAAAACCATGTGGTTTAGGGAGGGGATATAAGATGCGAAATGTTTTGACTATCCCAATACCATTGCTAAAATAGCCAAGCTAATTGATAACCGCTGGTTAGCTTATACCGCAGGGCATACAGAAATTTAGACCCGTGAAGAGTGGGTGTCGTTAAACCACTCTGTAAAGCAGGGATCCACCGAGGATAGCCAGGATAGGGCCTGGTGCAGTAGACATCCTTACCAATGTTAGGTGGGGGAGGACGTCAATCACTACTGAACAAACGCATTTTGGGCAAATATGGCCGATACAATAAAAAGTGCAATTGCCTGTGGCCGGTTAATGCTACAACTGATAGGAATTCATCCTGCCACAGAGATCCTTGCCGAATCTCATCCAAACATTGACAGCGGCTTAAAGCTGCTCAATCAAAATCAAGGGGCGCGGTTGCGCCGCCGCCGCTTACCATTTCACAAAATAACTAATAAGCATTTACCTATCGCTTTTCTAGGTAAAGATGGCGATTATCGTTTGTTGGCTAAAATGGATAGTGTACGAGGACTGGTCCAACACCCCTTTCAGCCGAACACCGAATTGTGGACTGAAGATCAATTGCGTAATGCTTGGACAGGTGAAGTCATTCGCTTGTACGCCCCATCTTTGAAATTTAGCCTAACTTGGTTTTTGCCAGCTTTTTGGAGGTATCGTTGGCTATTGCTGGAAGTGCTACTGTTTTCATTTATTTTACAGCTGTTAGCGCTCATGTTGCCATTGTTCTTTCAGGTGGTAATGGATAAGGTATTGTTCCATCAGGGAATGAAAACCTTAGACATACTGATTTTAGCGCTATTAGCAACAGGGATTTATGAATCAGTACTGCATGCATTGCGTGAATATCAATATTCCCACACGGCAAATCGGATCGATGTCCTGCTAGGTGTCAATTTAGTCCAGCACCTATTGAGATTGCCGCTATTATATTTTAAAAATCGCCAAGTAGGCGCTTTAGTGGCTCGCGTGCGCGAATTGGATAGCGTACGAGAATTTTTGGGTGGTTCACTGTTTACCTTGGTGGTTGATCTCATTTTTATGAGTGTGTTTCTGGTTGTGATGTGGTCCTTATCACCTATGCTTACTGGCATTGTATTGGTTTCAGTCCCTATTTACATTCTAATTGCTTGGAGAATAACTCAGCCGCTTCAAGATCGCTTAGAAGAACAATTTCGCCATAACGCAATTAACACTGCTTTCCTAACGGAGAGTATTGCCGGCGCAGAGACGGTCAAGAGTTTAGCGGTTGAGCCTAGATTAACCCGCCGCTGGGAGATACAGACGCGTGACTTAGTAGCAGCAAGCTATCGAACACAACTGCTCTCATCATTTTCTAACCATGGTGTACAATTTTTAGGGAGGTTTGTCTCATCGGCAATATTATGGTTAGGAGCCCAATATGTTATTGAGCAACGAATAACTTTGGGTCAATTAATTGCCTTTAAAATGATGTCTGATCACCTATCTCAACCATTAAGCCGATTAGTTGAGCTGTGGAGTCAATTTGTCCAAGCGCAGGTGGCGGTTGATAAGTTAGGGGATATCCTTAATATGCCTAGGGAGCAGGAGAGCAAAGAGCCACCTATTGAATTGCAAGGAAATATCAATTTACAAGAGATAACTTTCCGTTATCAACCCGGGGCGCCATTAGTGCTTCATGGAATAACATTGCAAATCAAGGCGGGAGAGCATGTTGGGATCGTTGGGCAGTCAGGATCAGGTAAAAGTACCTTAGCTCGGCTGTTGCTAAGACTCTATTTACCAGAAAATGGGTGTATTTGGTTTGATGGCCATCCGTTAGACTCGATCAATATTGTCAGCTTGCGCCAGCAGGTCTCTGTGGTACTCCAGGAGAACTTTTTATTTAACCGCAGTGTAAGAGATAACATTGCACAAGCGATCCCAGAAGCATCTTTAGAGCGAGTTATGGAAGCAGCTCAGTTAGCGGGTGCCCATGAATTTATTTTACGGTTACCGATGGGTTATGACACTGTGTTGGCTGAAGGAGGTAGTTCGTTATCTGGGGGACAGCGACAGCGAGTTGCCATTGCACGGGCTTTGCTAACTAATCCAAAGATTTTAATTTTTGATGAAGCAACGAGCGCTTTGGATGATGAGTCGCAAGCGATTATTCAGGAAAATATGGAGCAGATTTCGATTGGCCGCACGGTAGTCACCATTGCGCATCGTTTATCGACTGTTCGTCAATGTCATCGTATTATTGTGCTACATCAAGGACAAATCATAGAGCAGGGGGAGCATGAGTCTTTGTTAGGATTACAAGGTAAGTATGCTCGTCTGTGGAATCTGCAACAAGACTTAAAACAGGAAGCAAATTGATGCGTGCACGATTTAAAAACTGGTACAATGCTTGGAAAAACAGGGGTCGTGCTCAAGATCATTATGAATTCTTACCGGCTTACCTAGAACTTCTGGAGCGACCGCCGTCACCATCGGCACGGATAACGGCTAAGGTAATTGCTTGTTCAGTTATCATAACAATTGTTTGGGCCTGCTTGGGGCAGCTTGATATACACGTTGTTGCTGTTGGCAAGCTGGAAGTTCCTAGCCGCTCTCAAGAGATCCAGCCTTATTTCAATGGAGAAGTGGTTGAGATTCATGTGCGTAATGGGCAGTCGGTTAAAAAGAACGATCCTTTACTGACACTGAATCACGTGGATGCTCAAAGAGGCTTGCAGTCATCTCAGGAAAAGTTAGTTCATCATCAGCTAGTGACCGCCTGTTACCAAACGTTAATCAGTGGGGACCCTAAATGGTCAGAAATAACGGCGATTGATGCTGCTGAATCAGTTATTGCTGAAAGTCGTCTGCACTGTCAGAGTTTATGGCAGCACTATTGCGCACAGCTATCTGAAGCGGATGCTATTTTAGCTAAAAATCTCTCAGATCAAGAGAAGTGTCGAGCAGAGATAGCGGTCTTAGAAAAGCTACAAGAGAACTATCAACAGCGTTTAGCTGCTCAGAAAAAATTAGCCGCTTCGCAAGTACAATCACGCGAAAAACTATTGGAATATGAAGCTGGTGCTCTTAACACCGACCGCGATCTGACTAATCAGCGCTCGATACTTAATATATTGAAAGCTGAACAGAAGAGTTTGCAGCAGCGGCGTGCTTCCCAGCAATCTCAAATGCACCGCGAGTGGCATGAAAGATTAAGAGAGCTAAATAATCAACTACCCGATTTACAACAAAATTTGGGAAGAGCACGGGAATACCAGCGCCTTCAAGTCTTGCGTGCGCCTTTAGATGGTATCGTACAGAAGTTAGAGGCAAATACTATTGGTGGTATAGTCAATCCTAACAATAAAATTTTAATTATTACGCCGCATGATGCTCCACAAATTGCCGAAGTGCAGATCAAAAATAAGGATATAGGGTTTGTTCAGGTTGGCGATGAAGTCACCATTAAGGTAGATGCTTTTCCCTACAGCCGCTACGGAACTTTACAAGGAAACGTGAAAAGTATTTCACGCGATGCTGTTGCTCAGGAGCGCTCTGAAGCAGCACCAGGAGACTCTTCCCACGTATTCCCAGCACAGATTACTCTGAAGCAAAACTACATCATGGTAGATGGTAATAAAATAATGCTCACGCCAGGTATGTCGATTCAGACCAATATTAAAGTAGGAAAAAGAAGGGTTATTGATTACATCTTTAGTCCCGTACGTGAATACCAATCAGAAGCGTGGCGTGAACCATGATAACAGCAGCTTATGGAATACCGGCTATTGTTAAAGCTGCTCATATTTTAAAGTTGGCCGCTACTGAGGTAACGTTAAATCATGCTTTGGGGGTTGAGACTCAACAACTCGATGCTTTAGATGTTTGCCGTGCGGCTACTTACGCCAGTATGCGAGCAAAATGGATCCAAGGTATTGGTAGAGTTGAGACCATACCAGTTCCCGCTTTAGTTTGTTTACGGGGCGTGTGGCAGGTTGTTGAAAAAATAGAGGGTTCTTATTGGTACCTTTATGATCCCTCAACTCAGCAGCATAACCAAGAACCGTTACCTACCCAGCAGCAATGGACTAATACATTAGTGATTTTGCTGGCTGAAAATAAATTAACAGTCTCTGAGGTAAAGTTTGGCTTCCAGTGGTTTTTACCTTCGATTTTGCGCCATAAAAGACAATTGCGAGATGTGTTGGCACTTTCGTTTATGTTGCAATTGGTAGCATTGTCTAGCCCAATAGTTTTTCAAAATATTATTGATATGGTATTGGTTCATAGAGGACTCAGCAGCTTGCATGTGCTGTCGTTAGCCATGCTAGGATTTGCAGTTGCTGAACCTTTGTATAGTTACTTACGTGGAAAAGTATTTTCACATTTTTCAAGCAAAGTCAATTCGGAGCTCTCTAGCCGTTTATATCGTCATCTAATCACCTTACCCCTAGATTATTTTGCACAACGCCAAACTGGACAAGTGGTTGCCCGTATTCGGGAGATGGCACATATTCGCCAATTTCTAACGGGATCAGCCTTGATGCTGATACTGGATAGCGTATTTATTGTGATGTTTTTGGTTGTCATGTTTCATTATGCTAAAAAGTTGACTTGGATAGTCATTGCTTCCTTATTCCTGTATGCAGGGTTTTGGTTGATTATGGGGCCGATACTGCGCTTTAGGGTAACTAAAGAGTATGATGCTAATGCGCTGTCAACTGCTTTTTTGACAGAGTCAATAACAGGTATTGAAACGATAAAAACCACTGGGACTGAATCCGATTTTTTACGCAAGTGGCAAGTGACTTTAGCGTGCCAGATCCGTTCTGCATTTACTGCTAATAAAGTCGGTATCTTTTCAGGCCAAGGGATTAGCTTGATTCAAAAGCTCTCTTCTGCTGCTATTCTTTACGTTGGCGTTAAACTGGTGATTGCCGGAAATCCTCAGACTGGCGATTTTTTAACTCCAGGTGGATTAGTTGCCTTTAATATGTTGTCTAGCCATGTTACGCAGCCTATTTTGCGATTAGCACAGATGTGGCAAGAGTTTCAACACACCTTAATTGCCTTAAGGCGAATTGGTGACATTTTAGATTCCCCCTCGGAAGTTGGCTGTAAGGGCGTAGCAATGTTACCTCAATTGCAAGGTAAAGTAGAGTTTAACAATGTACGATTTCGCTATAGTGCTGAATCACCAGAGGTACTACAAGGGTTGACGTTTAACGTACAACCGGGGGAATTTATAGGCATTACTGGACCCTCTGGATCGGGAAAAAGTACCTTAACACGTTTACTACAGCGTCTCTACGTGCCACAACAGGGGCAGGTATTGGTTGACGGGATGGATCTTGCTATTGCTGATCCAAGCTCATTACGCTGCAATATGAGCGTAGTTTTACAGGAGAATGTTCTGTTTGCTGGTAGCATTATTGATAACATTCGACTTTGTTCTCCAGAGGCCTCGGAGGAAACAGTTATTGCTGCTGCCCGCCTTGCCGGTGCTGATGAATTTATCACGGCATTACCCCATGGTTACCATACTATGATTGGAGAGCGTGGTAATGGACTTTCTGGCGGACAGCGTCAACGGGTGGCTTTAGCGAGAGCATTACTGGCTAACCCACGTATTCTCATATTGGATGAGGCTACGTCAGCACTGGATTATGAATCAGAATCAGCAATTATGGCCAACATGGATAAGATTTGCGCTGATCGCACGGTGATTAGCATTGCTCACCGTTTAAATACTATACGTCGCACGAATCGTATTTTAGTGGTTGATCAGGGACAGGTTGTTGAACAGGGGAATCATGAGCAATTGCTGGAGAAAAAAGGATTGTATGCTCATCTTTGGGATCAGCAAACTAGCTAAAGAGATCAATATAAGCCTCGGTAGATATTGAGGTAACTTTTTCTAGTGCCAATAGCCAGCACGAATGGCGCTTTGGATCGCAATAACGATTAGCCCGCTACAAAAAGTTATGATTAATCCTAAAGTGCCACCATTTACCCGACAGACCCCATGGGGAAATTGTTTTCGAACTTTCCAGACCAAGGTAACGGGTAATAGAAGCGCTAGGATTGCTAAAGCAATAGCTGCATAGCCTAATGCTCTTATAAATCCCTGAGGACAAATGCTGGCAAATAGCAGAGGTGGCAAAAAGGTGTATATAATCGCTTTGAAACGGTGGCGGAACGTTGAAGCACCTGAGGTGTGCTCTAAACAGTGATCAAAAAGCCCTAAAGCGACTCCCAATAATGAAGTCAATAATGCCAGAGCAGTAAATAGCATGATGACTTTCGTAATATAAGTAGGGATGCCAAATTGTTTGACAGCTTGTAATAAGCCTAAAATGCCGGAATTGCCTTGTAAAAAGTTGGATAAGTCTTGGGGAGGCATTAGCCCCTGGATGGCCCATTGCCAGAGTAGATAAACCGACAAAGGGATAGCACTGCCTAACAAAATCATTTGGCGCCGTTTATGAAATTGTTTGGGCAGATAGTGAAGAATACTGGGCAGCGAGGCGTGGAAACCAAAGGCAGTAAATAGTATAGGGATTGCTGTTAACCAGGCGGCTGATTGTTGAGGGAGAGCAACTAACTGCTTGCTCTGTGTATGTGGCATAATCAACAGCAGCATAACTAAAAAAGCAACCATTTTAAGGCTAAAAAGTAGACGATTGCCGGCATCGATTAATTTAGGTCCACAGCCAACCACCCATGCGGTTAATAGCGTTAATAATAAAATGCCCTGTTTCGGCATAACGGGTAGTAACCAGTGGTTTAATATGTCAGCCAGTTGTTCGCCACCCGCTGTTAAATAAGCAGCCATTAAACTATATAGCAGTAGTAACAACGTGCTTTGAATAAGCCAATAGCCGGGTTTCCCTAAATAGCATGCCGCCAAGGTCACCAATCCACAGCCTGGTGCATGGTATTGTGATATCTCAAGGATGAGTAATGCACTGTAGGTAGTGAGAGACCATAAGGTAATTAATAACAGCACACTGATTGGAAAGCCGATACCAGCGCATACCAACGGCATGGCAAGCATCCCGGCACCGATAGAAGTTCCGGCAATCAGTAAGCTTCCTCCAATAAGCCGATTTTTCACAAATAGTGTCTCTTGTCTATGTACTACCTATCCCATAAGACACCTTAAACAAGGGTTGTTATAGAGTCAATTACTTGTGAAAATTAAACGATTTGAAATTATAGCGCTAAAAGCAGTTCAGATTTTGGGATACAACAGCAGGGTAAAATCTCATTGTCTTTTTTATAAGCGAGCGGTAAACAGGTATCGCTAACTTGGCCTTGCAACAATTGCGTTCGACAAGCTCCACAATAACCCTGTTGACAATGATACTCTAAAGGGATCTGCTGCTGCTTTAGGCTATTTAGTAAAGTGGTTTGATCGTTGACTTGGATGATTTTACCACTGTGCTGGAGGGTTACTCGGTATTTAGCCATTAGCCTTACCCTGTCCTACAACTGAAAGCCATGCAAGTCCTCTGGTTGCACATTAGCATCAATTTGGCCGACCAAATAGGAGCTGATCTCAACCTCCTGAGGAGCGACTTGTACGTTATCAGAGGTCAACCAGCTGTTGATCCAGGGTAGAGGGTTAGAGCGCTGCTGAAACGGTGAAGTTAAATTAAGCGCCTGCATACGTAGGCTAGTAATATATTCCACGTATTGGCATAAAATATCGCGATTTAAACCGATCATTGAACCAGATTGGAATAGGTAGCTAGCCCAAGCTTTTTCCTGTTCTGCCGCTGTGATAAAAATGGCTTCTGCCTGTTGGCGACACTCTTTGGCAATCACCGCCATTTCCGGATCGTCTTGCCCACAGGCCATAATGGTCAATAGGTGCTGTGTTCCAGTTAAATGCAGGGCTTCATCTCGAGCAATTAAGCGGATCAATTTAGCATTTCCCTCCATCACTTTACGTTCTGCAAAAGCAAAAGAGCAAGCGAAGCTGACATAGAAGCGAATGGCCTCCAAAACATTAACGCTCATTAGACAAAGATACAATTTCTTCTTTAAATCACGCCGATCGACGAGTAAAGACCGTTGACGCAGTTGATGGGTACCTGGACCAAGAAGTTGATAAGCCATTGATGATTCAATCAGATCATCATAGTAGCGGGAGATATCGGTAGCGCGTTTTAAGATCTCCTGATTCAAAACAATATCTTTAAAGATAGGATCGGGATCATTCACAATATTGCGAATAATATGGGTATAAGATCGTGAGTGGATGGTCTCGGAGAAGGCCCAAGTTTCAATCCAAGTTTCCAGTTCAGGGAGTGAAACCAAAGGTAAAAAGGCAACATTTGGACTTCTCCCCTGGATAGAGTCGAGTAGCGTTTGGTACTTAAGATTACTGATAAAAATATGCTGCTCATGGGGGGGCAATTGTTGATAATCAATGCGATCGCGCGAGACGTCCACTTCTTCAGGACGCCAAAAAAATGACAGCTGCTTTTCGATCAAGCTTTCAAAGATCGGGTATTTTTGCTGATCATAACGGGCCACATTGACTGGATTACCCAAAAATAGAGGCTCTTTTAGAGGATCATTCGCCTGTTGTGAAAAGGTGGTATAACGCATCGTAGAATTTCCAGTTATTTAACTAACAATCGGTAACCCCGGTTGGTCACTTAAATGATAACCTTATTAAAGCTGACAAGCACCACTAGCGCAAGCCTCAGTAGCTGGATCAGATGGCGACTGTTGCTGATCGCTAGCGCCGTCGCGGGTATTGTGGTAATACAAAGTTTTGAGGCCAAATCGATAGGCGGTTAATAGATCAGCAATCAGCTGCTTCATCGGCACTTTATTATCAGGGAAAACGGTGGGATCGTAGTGAGTATTGGCGGAAATCGCTTGATCAACAAATTTTTGCATAATCGCCACCAGCTGCAGATAACCCTGATTATTGGGTAGCTGCCATAATAACTCATAGCGAGCTTTCAGCACTGTGTAGTCAGGGACTACCTGCTTTAAGATGCCATCTTTGGAGGTTTTGACGCTAATATAGCCGCGAGGAGGTTCAATACCGTTGGTGGCATTGGAAATTTGTGATGAGGTCTCTGAAGGCATTAAAGCTGATAATGTGGAGTTACGCAATCCATAGCGCTGGATATCACTGCGTAACGCCTGCCAATCATAATGCAAAGGTTCGCTACAAAACTCATCCACGCTTTTTTTATAACTATCAATCGGCAGTTGTCCTTGGGAATAGGTGGTTTGTTGAAACCAGGGGCAAGACCCTTGCTCTTTAGCCAATTGACAGGATGTTTTCAGCAGATAGTATTGTAACGCCTCAAAGGTGCGATGGGTTAGGCCATTGGCACTACCATCAGAATAGCGAACCCCTTGTTTGGCTAAATAATAGGCAAAATTAATCACTCCGACCCCCAAGGGGCGGCGACCATAGGTGCTCCGTTGGGCAGCGGGAACCGGATAGTGTTGATAGTCCAATAGGGCATCCAGGGCTCGTACGGTTAATTCAGCCAACGGCTCTATATCGGCTAGCTGCTCAATGGCACCGAGGTTAATCGCCGCCAGGGTGCACAGGGCAATTTCTCCATCAGTATCTTCAATGTTGTTAAGCGGCTTGGTGGGAAGAGCAATCTCTAGGCAGAGGTTCGATTGGCGAACCGGGGCTTGCCGAGGATCAAACGGACTATGGGTATTACAATGGTCGACATGCTGAATATAGATCCGCCCGGTTGAAGCACGCTCTTGAAGCAGTAAGCTAAACAAACCTAAAGCCGGTAAGCGCTTTTGCGGGATGGTCTCATCTTGTTCATACTGTTGATAGAGCTGTTCAAAACGATCTTGGTCGCTAAAAAAAGCTTCATAAAGCTCGGGGACATCGGCTGGACTAAATAGGGTAATCGCTTTACCCTGCAACAGTCGCTGATAGAGTAGTTTGTTAAGTTGCACCCCATAATCGAGGTGGCGCACCCGATTTTCTTCAACGCCCCGGTTATTTTTGAGGACCAGCAGCGCTTCCACCTCTCGATGCCAAAGGGGATAGAATAGGGTAGCAGCACCGCCACGGACCCCCCCCTGGGAACAGGATTTCACTGCGGTTTGAAAATATTTATAAAAAGGGATACAGCCGGTGTGAAAGGCTTCGCCACCACGAATGGGGCTACCCAGGGCACGAATCCGTCCAGCATTAATACCAATTCCCGCCCGTTGCGATACATATTTAACAACAGCACTGGCGGTTGCATTAATTGAATTAAGGCTATCATCACATTCAATAAGCACACAGGAGCTAAATTGGCGTGTCGGGGTACGCACACCCGCCATAATCGGCGTTGGTAATGAGATTTTCCACTGAGAGGTGGCGTCATAAAAGCGCTGGATATAACCCAAGCGCTCAGCTTTTGGGTAGTGAGCAAATAGGCAAGCGGCGATTAACAGATAGAGAAACTGCGGGCTTTCATAAATTTTACCACTGATACGATTTTGTACTAGATATTTGCCCTCCAGCTGCTTAACAGCGGCGTAAGAAAACTGCATATCACGCCAATGATCCAGCATCTGATCCATTTGCGCAAACTCAAAAGCCGTATAGTCCTGTAATAGCTGAGCATCATATTTTCCAAGCCCAACTAAGTGCTGCACCTGTTGATACAGAGCAGGAGGCTCAAATTGACCATAGGCCTTTTTACGTAGATGAAAGATCACCAAACGGGCCGCCAGATACTGATAATCTGGGCTATCAATGGCTATCAAATCAGCGGCTGCTTTAATAATGGTTTCATGGATATCAGCAGTTTTAATGCCATCGTAGAATTGGATTTGGGCTTTCAGTTCGACCTGGGAGACCGACACATTGTCTAGCCCCTCAGCAGCCCAGGTGATCACACGGTGGATTTTTTCCAAATCCAAAGATTCAGTGCGACCATCCCGTTTGGTGACTTGTAGCATTAATGACGCCATCTCATCTGATCCTGAGTACCATATTGGATTATTAGGGTTTTGGTTACTGGTTTGAAGAGGCGCAGACTGGGACGTGAGACTGTGATAGCCTATTGGGTAGGCACTGCATACAGGGGGGTTCCAACCTCTTGTTGTTGTTCACTATAGAGTTTTTTGCTGGGATTAGCAAGCGACGGTTGCGTGGAAAATTAAGGGATTAAACCAACGGTTCAAGCAACCGCCCACGGTAGCCCCATTGGCTTTGATCGCAGCCGACAAGGGGGGTTAAACCACGGGTTCTATTAGGGGTAGTTAAAATGTCCGAGGTGGTACAGGCGACTTGGTTTTCGATAAGTCATTTGATATCTGGTCAGGAGGGGAGGTTGATGAAGTAGAAGAAGAACCAGGAAACCTATTCTCACCGATCTTCACGGCCGACATGGTGACAGTCAGCGAATCAGTAGCGGTCTTGACCTCGGGTAAACTGCCAGCAGCCGTAGATGTATCACTAGGAGAACAACTTGAGTTAAGCGGTGATTTGCTGGTTGCTTCCGGTGGACCTCTTTTTTTGAGTCTTAAGGCTCTTTTAAATTTTCTGAATAGACTATGATTTTCTGATTCATCAGAGGTATTCATCGCAGAGAATGGGGTTTGGCTATTAGAGTTAGGTGTTCGCAGCTCAGGGGTTGGCTGACGTCCATAAGAATACTCAGATAGCGCGGTTAGGAATTGATCGCCATCAATTGATAAGATACTGTTTTCAACTTCTGCACAATTCCAGCCCAATGCTGCCAGCCCAAGGACGGCTACCGCAAAAGTATCCGCATTACGGTGCGCCAGCCAGTTATCAAAGTTTAAACCACTTTTATTTTCTAATATTTTTTGTAAAATTAATAAATCTAGTATACCTTCAGTTAATTCACCTTTAAAGTCGTTATTTTTTTTTGTAGTTGTGAGTAAGGTACAAGCCGAATCATCCATCCATTTTTTTCAATTTTTTTACAGTATTTAATATCAAAACTAAAATTAATTACATGGGATGCCTCATGTATCATAGTTGCTATTAAATTAGCTATGTCTATGTTAGGTTGCAAAAGGTTAAGGTAAATACTCTTTTCAGTTATATTCGAGCAGCCTATAGAGCTGTTCTGCGTAGATAAATTTATTACTTGATGAACTTCATTTTTCTGAATCAGTTCTTTAAAATAATGAGATACTCTGTGTATATTCTCCTGTAGTCGAAGTTTATCATATGTGTTAAAGTTTTCATTAAATAAAATCTTCAATAGATTTTCAGACTTCGTAAGAGCAGATCCGCCTCTTTCTATTACCTCAAGTGATTGATTACAGATTAAATAAGATATTATACATAAGTTCATTAATTCAGGAGTAAATTTATGAAAATCACTTTCATTTTTTATTGTAAGTAATTTTTTAGAAATTTTTTTGAGCAGTGATATTGGAATAGGATGACAAAAATAATCAGTCAATTTTTTATCTTCAATCGATTGATCTTTAAATAAAGTTTTTTTAGACTGTATAAACTCTAAGATATCATAATTCTTCAGTTGAGTTGCTAAAACTTCCGGATTAATTCCATGAATATTTTGCATTTCCAATAGAAAAATGAGATCTTTTACAGTAGTATATTGACAAATTAATTTAAAAGCTTGGAATTGGGCATATTGAACTGCAATATGCATTAATGTATTACCATCGGCAAAACGTAATTTAATCAAAAAACCATTTTTTAAATAATCTTCTAAAAATTCAATATTACCTTCTTTTATTTTTTCCGGAAGTTCTTCTATTTGTTGTGGTTCTTCAAAAATTAAAAAGTTTTTAATATATTCTTGAAACCAATCAGCTGCGGTTTCGCCTTGGTTATTTTTAATAGTTATTAAATATGGTTGATCTTTGACTATGGTATTAATTAATTCAAACTGTCGATTTGCAACCGCTCGGTGCAGTTCGGTATTTTGTACTAAGTTGATTTTTAGATCTTGGTTACTGCTAAGGCTGGGAAAAGATGATGAGTAGATTCTATAAGTCGCCAACGGTAGTTGTAAACCAGCTCTTAAACTTTCAGCAGTATTTGCTCGAATCATAATCAGCAGCCGCCAATCAGCAGTGAGTCAGTTAGGTTGATATTTTTGCAGGTTAAATCTACTGGGCTGCAACTATCTACCTGAATAGAGCTCGGTAGGCTTTCTGAAGTTGTGGTATGAGCATTAATAGCTTGTTCCAAATAGGGGTGTTGATAGGTCAAAGGATCAATTTGAAAAAATTCTGCAAGTTTCGGGTAATATCGAACGCCAAATAGAAGACTTTTTTCTTCAAAATTGAGCCAGAAGGTATGTTCTGGTTTGAAATCTCTAAGTATGCTTTTCCCCAATAACAATCTTCAGGCAACTGAGTTAATAGCGGATAACGTTGAGTATCATAGCCATAAGCCGCTAATCGATAGCACCAATTGCTCTCAATGGTGGTTTCTGTCTCTGAAGGCTCAGAATTTGATAATTCCGATCCTGACCCTTTTTCAGTAGAGCTATCAGTTTTTTCAGTCATAGTTTCAACGCTGTAATCATCATATTTAATGCTTTGTTTATCCTTATTTCCTAACGCAATCAATGGAGTACCTATTTCATCAAGATCTGGGATGGACGCCAGTATAGCCAGTTTTTTAGGCGGCTCTGCTAACATTGAATTATAATCGGGATGACAGTGTTTACTTGATTCCTGATATTTGTTTTTTGAAGTCTTAAAAAAAACTGCCTTTTCAAACCTGTTATCTTGCAATTTTTTTTGAGTGGGTTTCTCAGGTCTCGTATCTTTTACTACAGTGGATCCTTTCGGAGAAGAGTTTGTTACTTCAACAAATGGATAAATACCCTTATTTTCTGGCTCAATCAACGAAGTTTTCGCCTCACCCGGAGTTGAGTTGAATGCTAGTCTAGCACGCTCCTTGGGCGGTTTTTCTAACGTTAAGAGGGAACAGGGATTATGGTGTTTTCTTTTTGATCTATAGGATATATCCCATAACTTGGGGTATTTTGCTTCTTTAATGACTGTCTTTGGGATTTTTTTTGGAGTTCCTTTCTCAGGTTCTTTTTCTGTTACAGAGAACTTTTCTAAGGATGGGTATATAATATCATTTTCTGGCTCATTCAATAGAATCTCTGCTTTATCCGGACACAAATTGTATGCTAGTTTAACGTGTTTTTTAGGCGACTCTAATAATTCTGAACCAGAATAGGAGTCACTGTTTTTTCTTGATTTCTGGAGTTTTGTTGATGCCTTAGATTTCTTTAATGTATTGAAAAAATAGTTTATTTCAAACTTTGCATTTTGCGGTTTTTTTTGAGTAAGTTTTTCGGGTTCTGTTTCTTGCACAGTTGGTTCTTTTGGAGAGGGATTTGTTATTTCAACGAATGGATAAATACCCTTATTTTCTGGCTCAATCAACGAAGTTTTCGCCTCACTCGGAGTTGAGTTGAATGCTAGTTTAGCACGCTTCTTCGGCGGCTCTTCTAAGTAAGAATTTTTTCGTTTTCTAGAGACACAAAATGTATCCATTATATTCAGATGATTACGACCTTTAACTTTTTTGTTTGAAGAGGTTTTTCGGATTAGTTTCTCAGGCTCTGTTTCTGCTGAAATGGGCTTTGTCAAAGAAGGATTTATTGTTTCACCAGTTGGATCAATCAACTGAGGTTTATTGGCTGGCCATTGCCAATCAGCATTCAATGGCGGTCGCGGTCTATCCACTTCCATTATGGGAGGCAGCGGTGGAAGATAATTAATTTGTTTAGGGAGATAGACCAAGGTTGCTGTTTTCTGGAGATGCTGACTCTCTGGCAACGGCAAAATGCTTAGGGTTGGCGTGCTGGTATGAATCACCAGTGTCAATGGCCTCAACGAACTAAGCAATAAATTAATACCGGTTACCCTAAAAGAAGTAAGAGTGACTTTTGGGTTTGGGTAATTAATCGGCAGTGTGGTTAATCTATGCTGGGCAAAGCTGCTCTGGCTAGGGGGCATTGCTGGGGAGAGCCGAAATGAAAAGTTCACCGATGGCTGGAAAAAGTCGGGTGTGATAGTGGCATTTAAGGTTGAATTGCTATCAACCGATGGCCCTTTCAGTCGCTGCCACAGCTGCTGTTTGGAACTAATTTTTTGATTAAGCGATCTTATGGGGGCGGATGGATGAGGTGGAGGTTTGGCTAGGGTTTGGCAACTGGTGGAAGATGGACGCGTGGCTCGCCTTAGCCTTTTTAGATACCTGCGCAAAGCGCGCCACCAGCTAGTAGGCGGTTGCTTAAAGCGCTGCGGCTTGTGCCGTTTTGCCTGCTTAGCCTGGCTTGGAGCAGTTAATAATCGCTTCATGATTTTTACATACCCCCCAGCAGGCACTAGCGAATTCGCTAGCGCTGATTAATGTATTGACTGTTTATAGGTGATTTGGTCAATTTAAGCGAGTCTAATTTACAATAACTTACAAAGTAACAGCATCCAGCCGCGGTTATCTGCTAAAGGCTACTTGGCTGGATTACTCGGATCTTAATAGCGTTGAGCCAGCAAAATATAGTTAACGGCTACTCGTCGACTGAAGCGAAATTGTCGGCAGAGCGGTTGATACTGCAGACCAATGATATGACGCTCGACCAACGAGGCCGCTGGCAGCCAGCGGCAGAGTTCACTGGGGCGAATAAATTGTGCTAATTGATGCGTCCCTTGAGGCAGCAAGCGCCAAATAGATTCGGCGACAACAATCGCCAGTAACCAAGCACTCAGGGTGCGGTTTAGGGTAGAAAAGAAGACATAGCCTGCCGGCTTGACCAGCTGCCCACAGGCACGTACTACAGAGGCGGGATCAGGCACATGTTCTAACAGCTCCAGACAAGTAACGATATCATAACGTTGTGAATGAGCTTTAGCGTAATCTTCGACCGTGCTCTGCTGGTAATCGATGGTTAGTCCTTGCACGGCTGCATGCTGCCGTGCAATGGTTAATAGGGCTGAACTCATATCAATACCGGTCACCTGCGCCCCTTCAATCGCTAAGCTTTCGCTTAACAGGCCACCTCCGCAACCAACATCCAGTAGCTGTTTTCCAAAAACCCCATTAGTTTGTTGTAAAATGTACTCTAGCCGCCGAGGATTCATACGATGCAACAGCTGCATCTCTCCTTGTGGATCCCACCAGCTGTTGGCTAAGCGGTCAAACTGCGTAAGTTCATCAGGGTTAAGGTTTGGGATCATTATGACAATAAGCTGGTATCAAAGGCTGTTTGCATCATTGTAATCGATTAGCAATCATCAGTGTAAGTCTAAATAGGTTACCTTCTAATCAGATGGGCTGGCGTTAAATTGGATGACTCAGCGATCGACGCTGCTGGCTAGCGGTTGTCTAGCAACTTCACAAGCCTTGAGGTATTCACCGGGCTGTAACCCTTGCTAAATTCCTTTATCTTCAGC
Source organism: Alychna victa (assembly GCA_018250175.1). NCBI lineage: Eukaryota > Metazoa > Arthropoda > Insecta > Lepidoptera > Hesperiidae > Alychna > Alychna victa. The sequence goes on from DWNI01000022.1 coordinate 17,451, forward strand.
GATATCGAGCATTTCCTACAACTTGTCATTAGGTCTTCGGGTGAATTTGGGTAATTTGGTAAAAGTAAAAGAAAATCCTTTAAATCGTGCTCAAAAGTCTCTTTATCTAGAATAACCGGGTTTAACTTATAGGCTTTTTTCTTGGGAAAGAGTCTATGATCAGCAATGGCAATAAAGATAACTGCTTTTAGATTGTGATATTTATCGCCAATATTAGCCCGTGTATCATAGGCTTTGGTGGCATAATGTTAAGCTCGTTGTTTAAACCCTTTAGATTTGGCTACCTGCAGTTCAATGATATATTAAGTGCCATTGCTGATGTCGCTTTGATTGTTGAAATAAATGGGCAATTGAGTTGGCAATAAACGTCAGCAACCCTGGCTATTTTATGGCTTTGGTATCAGACACAAAAAGAGTGACTAAAACTTTAAGACGCTTACTGCAACGACTCAAGAGAGTTTCAATCCGGATGTACACCACGGATGGTTGGCCGAATTATTAGTAACCAATCTCACAAAAGCAGCTTGTTGGCAAGGTTTTACTCAATCTATTGAGTGCTACAACTTAATGCTACAGACATACATCCAGCATTTGTTTAGGCATCAATTTAAGCTGTCATTCCATATCACTAACGTTGGCTTTATGTAATGACTCAAAGTCAGTTCTTTTTGGCCAGTTACGGCAGATAAGACTACAAGTGTTTTCATCAGTTGCTTGTTAATAGCTAGCGTAGGGCTTAGCGAAATAGATTTCAGTACCGCTGGCTTCTGTTAACCGCGTGTGGTGAGCAAAAATATATCAATGGTTGACCTTTTTTTCAACCTCTAAAATATTGCACTGACTATCTTAATTCAGCATTTCTTAACCATTTTTCTTTACCCATTGTTTTACTGATACAACTGACCAGTTGTTGCGTTGATCTAAAAATAGTATGGTTAATTTCAGTATAAATAATATTTTAGGAACAGGCTTTACAATCTAGAACATCTTTTTTAATGATTTCTCTGATTTCATCTATATTGACCAGCTTTTGTGGATAACGTATAAAATTTTTTAATATAACTGTTATATTTTTACGGTATAGATTACCTTCATAATGAAAAAGATGTGATTCTAAAATATTTGGTCTATTATTATCATAATAACAGATTGCTTTATATAAACTTCCTTGAACGGAAACTATTCCACTATATACCCCCGGAATGGGTGGATTTTGAATGATTGTATTAGCTGTTTTATAGCCTAGATCTCTAGCTTTTTTAGCACCAGGGATAACTGTGCCAGTATAAACTGGTACTGGTATAGAAGATCTAATACAGGCTTTCAATATTTTTGAGCTAGACAGTCCGTCAACTCGTTCAGTGACAATACAAACCTTTGCAGAAATAGCATTAGCCTGAATTCGCTTATTTTCTATTTGCGGGTCACTATTAGTTACAGCAATAATATTGGGTTTTACATCCTGAACTAATTGATTGTACTCAGTAAAACCTGTCAATACATTTAACAATAATACTTTATCTACATAACTAATATTACTCAATATTTCAGCACGTTGCTGTTGTGAGTGAATTGGCTTACGTTTTTTATATTTTATAATATGTTGATCAGATTCTAGTGCTATGATTAAGTAAGTGCCTAATGCTTTAGCTTGTTTAAGGAATTGTAGATGACCATAATGAAAAACATCAAAGCACCCCCCCACTAAAATAATTTTATGTCCCTGAGGGACATCAATTTTTTGATGTAAAGTATAACTTTCAATTAATGATTGTTTGGCAAAAGACCTCTTGTTGGAACCAAAAAACAGTGATATTATGATTATAAAATAAAACTTTATAAAAGTTCGCTTAATAATCATACAAATCCCCTATAGTGCATAAAAAGCAGCTTAGTTTTAGATTTATCTCAATCTCAAGCTATAAAGTTCACTCAACTTTATAATTTAAGTATTGAAACAATATATTTAAATTTTGTCAAGAATTTTATCACATAACAACCTAATTTAGGTAGTGAATCGTATTAACGGATGGTGGAATTTATCGAGGTAAGCACTGATAAGTTTTTTATACAGCTTTAACGATAATTCAGCCAGAAATAGTGCTAGTAGGAGCAGCAACTAAAACATTGTAATCCATTGGGAGCCTGGCCATTTTTGACAACCTTATTGAGACCGCAGTAACAACACTCTGTCAATACTTCTGCTAACTCGAGACTTCCTGGTTTGGATACCAAGGTTAACTTACCAGTCAACAGACACCACTACCGATACGTATGCCGTAGGAAAAACAGCAACTAATGACGATATAAGCTGTTTCATATATCAAATTAGTAGTCCACAGAGTCACTATGATATAGTTGCCGGTTGACCAGCACTTCAGGAGCTAAAATTAAGCGAGGAACCCCGACGTCATGAGCGAGCTTGCCAAAGAAATCATTCCAGTCGATATCGAAAAAGAGCTAAAAACCTCTTATCTAGACTACGCCATGTCGGTCATCATTGGGCGTGCCTTACCTGATGTACGAGATGGTTTAAAACCAGTCCATCGTCGAGCCCTTTATGCGATGCATGTCCTCAATAACGACTGGAACAAACCCTATAAAAAGTCGGCTCGGGTGGTCGGGGATATTATTGGTAAATATCACCCCCATGGCGATGCCCCAGCCTATGAGGCGATTGTGCGAATGGCGCAATCCTTTTCATTACGCTATCCGTTAATCGATGGGCAGGGTAATTTTGGCTCCATCGATGGTGACAGTCCGGCGGCGATGCGTTATACCGAAATCCGTTTAGCAAAAATTACCCATGAGCTGTTGGAGGAACTTGACCAAGAGACGGTGGATTTTGTCCCTAACTATGATGGAGCTGAGCTGATTCCAGAGGTACTTCCAGCCAGGCTGCCTAACCTATTGATTAATGGATCCTCAGGGATCGCCGTCGGGATGGCCACCAATATTCCACCGCATAATTTGGCTGAAGTGATTAATGGCTGTCTCGCCTACCTGGCTGATCCTAATATCAGTGTTGAAGCTTTGATGACACATATTCCAGGCCCCGATTTTCCCACAGCGGCCATCATTAACGGGCGCCAAGGAATTGAAGAGGCATACCGCACTGGCCGGGGCCGGGTGGTGATGCGCGCCCGAGCAGAGATTGAACGTGATAAACAGCAGCGAGAAACCATCATCATTCATGAGTTACCCTATCAGGTTAATAAAGCCAGGCTGATTGAAAAGATAGCCGAGCTGGTCAAAGAGAAAAAGATTGAGGGGATCAGTGCGCTGCGTGATGAATCGGATCGTGAAGGGATGCGTGTTGTGATTGAAATCAAGCGCGATGCAATGGCTGACATTGTGCTGAATAATTTATATACACAAACGCCCTTGCAAACCTCATTTGGGATTAATACAGTGGCCTTGCACCAAGGACAGCCCAAATTAATGGCTTTGAAAGATATCTTGCAGGCGTTTATCAGCCATCGCCGAGAGGTCGTCAGTCGGCGGACATTGTATCAATTACGAAAAACTCGAGAACGGGCGCATATTTTAGAGGGTTTAGCGGTTGCCTTAACCAATATTGATAGTATGATTCAATTGATTCGCCAAGCACAGAATGCTACTGAGGCTAAAAGGCAGCTGCTAGCCGGTGACTGGGGTTTGGGCAATTTAGCCAGCCAGTGGGATGCTGTAGACTGTTCCGTGGTCCGAGCTGATTGGGCCGAAGCGCAGTATGGCATCCATGCGAAAAGCTACCGGTTAAGCCCGCAGCAAGCTCAAGCCATTTTAGAGATGCGACTGCACAAGCTAACCGGCTTAGAGCATGAAAAATTATTGACTGAATATCGGGAATTACTGACCCAAGTGGCCGCATTACTGGCTATCTTGCAAAATATCGATGGTATGGTTCAAGAAGAGCTGATTGCGATGAAAACGCTCTATCCTGATGCACGGCGCACAGAGATTATTAGCAGTCGCAGCGAACTGCAGATCAGTGACTTAATTGCTCCGGAAGAGGTGATAGTGACTTTGTCCCATTACGGCTACGTTAAATACCAGTTACTATCGGATTATGAAGCCCAACGTCGGGGGGGTAAGGGGCGGTCAGCAACACCGACTAAGGCTGATGATTTTGTAGAGCAGTTATTGGTGACTAATACCCACGATACTTTGCTATGTTTCTCTAGTCGTGGCCGACTTTACTGGTTGAAAGTTTATGAATTGCCACAAGCCAGTCGTGGGGCACGAGGTAAACCAATTGTTAATTTACTGCCATTAGAGTCTGCTGAGCGAATTACCGCTATTTTGCCAGTACGGGATTATCCCGTCGACCGCTTTGTATTGATGGCAACCGCTTTTGGAACCGTAAAAAAGATTGCGTTAAGCGCCTTTAGTCGGCCTCGCAGCAGTGGCTTAATTGCTTTAAACCTTAAAGAGGGCGATGAACTGATTGGTGTGAACATTACCGAGGGACAGGACGCCATTATGCTGTTTTCGGCCCATGGCAAAGTGGTTTATTTCCCTGAAGATCAAGTACGTGATATGGGACGGGGTGCTACCGGTGTTCGAGGAATGCGACTTGCCGAACAAGATAAAGTAGTCTCATTGATTGTTCCACGACATCAAGGGCAGATAGTAACGGTAACCGCCAACGGCTTTGGTAAGAGAACCCCCCTAGCCGATTATCCAATGAAATCACGCGCTACCCAGGGAGTGATCTCCATCAAAGTAACGCAACGTAATGGGTGTGTCGTGGGAGCGGTTCAGGTTGAAGACTCTGATCAAATGATGCTGATTACCGATACGGGAACTTTAGTGCGTTTACGGATTTCGGAAGTTAATAGTATTGGAAGGAATACCCATGGAGTTCGACTCATTCGCACCACAATGGCTGAGCGGGTGGCTGCATTGCAACGGATTGCTGAAATAGAAGTAGACGAAGCGTTGGCATAGTTCCCGTTGATGCCTGTTAGCTTGAAAAATAGCCTAATGGTAATAGTGTGAGTTTAACCTTAGCCCCACGCCATCGAGTTTCCGGAGTAGTTACGGTTCCTGGCTCAAAGAGCCTTGCTAACCGCGCGCTATTACTGGCTGCTTTAGCGCATGGCACCAGCGAGATTAGAAATTTACCGTCAAGCGACGATGTTTCCTATTTGTTAAGGGCATTGCGCACCTTAGGCGTGACTTATCATCAGAATAAAGCCCAAAAGCATTGTCAGATTGTTGGCTGTGGCGGGCAATTTCCAGCCACTGGTTCTGCTAAAGCACTATTTTTAGGCAATGCGGGCACCGCATTGCGGCCGTTAACGGCGATACTCTCCTTGGACAATCAGCATACCACGGCGGTCAATTGGGTGATCACTGGGGAGCCACGTATGCAGGTGCGCCCAATTGCTCCCTTAGTTGAGGCCTTACAGCAGGGGGGAGCAGTGATCAAGTACCGTGCTACACCAGGCTATCCGCCTTTGCAGTTGCAGGGAGGCTTTCGAGGTGGAAGAATCCGGATCACAGGTAGTCAATCGAGCCAATTTCTCAGTGCATTGCTAATGGCAGCTCCCTTAGCGGAACAACAAACGGTGATTGAAGTTGATGGCCCATTGATCTCACAACCCTATGTTGCGATGACACTGCAGATGATGCGTCATTTTGGCGTTAAGGTAGATGATCAGGAGCAGCGGTGGTTTACTATCCCAGGTCGGCAACATTACCGAGCATTCTCAAACTTAGATATTGAAGGGGATGCCGCCACTGGCAGTTATTTTCTGGCTGCGGCGGCAATCCAAAAAGGAACCATTCGAATCAATGGTATCGGACAAGAAAGTCTGCAGGGAGAAAAAGAGTTTGCCTCTATTTTACAGCGCATGGGTGCCCAAATCCGCTGGGGGAATAATTACCTAGAGTGTCAGGGTGACCGCTTAGTAGGTATTGAGGTTGATATGGGAAACCAACCGGATAGTGCCATGACTTTGGCCATAGTGGCACTGTTTGCTCAGGGAGCAACGACGATCCGAAATATCTACCATTGGCGCTTTAAAGAGAGCGATCGGTTAACCGCAATGGTCACTGGATTAATTCAAGTAGGTGCTAAGGTAGAGGCGGGTGTTGACTTTATTCATATACAACCTCCAACAAAATTCAAGCCGGCTTTGATCAACACCCATCAGGATCATCGGCTGGTGATGTGCTTCTCCTTAGTGACCCTTGCTGGGGTTCCGGTAACACTCTCTGATCCTAACTGCGTCTCTAAAAGTTTCCCTCACTATTTTTCTGAATTCAAACGAGTAATCACACCCAGTTAATTTGAGTACGGCTAAACAGATGCTAGCTGATTAGAAGGCGAAAGAATAAGTTATTGAAATTGGTTAATATAAGCTAATAACTATTATTTTTTACGATATACCATATCGAACAAAGCATGATAAACAGGGTATAAGAGGATTATTCATGATTACCACACCCACTCCCGTGGTAACGGTTGATGGTCCCAGCGGGGCTGGTAAAGGAACGTTATGCCAAGCGCTGGCTAAAACTTTAGGTTGGCATTTACTAGATTCTGGGGCCTTGTATCGTTTATTAGCTTTGGTTACTTTACATCGTGCATTAGCATTAACGGATGTGCCGGCACTGGTACAGTTAGCCTATGGAATAGAGGCAAAATTTGAGTTAACACAAGATAGAATAAGAGTATGGTCGGCAGGGCAAGAGGTTACGCAACAATTGGTGGGTGAAGTCGTAGGAAATCAGGCATCGAAAATAGCTGCGCTACCATTGGTCAGAACGGCGCTATATCAACGACAACGAGATTATTGTAAGCCGCCTGGGCTGATAGCTGACGGACGTGACATGGGAACAGTGGTTTTTCCCGAAGCCTGTGCCAAAATCTACTTATATGCCAGCTTAGAGGAGCGGGCGGGTCGAAGATGTCGCCAGTTGCATCAGCAAGGTTTTGATGTTAAATTCGACGAAATTTTAGGTGAGATGCGTGAACGCGATCAACGGGATACCAAACGGTCAGTGGCTGCTTTAGCGGCTGCTGAAGGAGCTTTGATACTCGATTCAACCGATCTACCCACTGAGCAGATGGTTCAATTAGCGCTAGATTATGTGCAGCGTAACCTAGAGTGAGTTATTCAGTAGGGTGGAAAATTCAGGCCACTTGAAATTAAAAGCCTATGATTAGGGAGCGTTTGTGGGCTATTTTATCAGTCCCATTTGTTAGGGAAAAACAGATGGATATTTTTAATTATTTTGTAGATTAGTGATTATGGCAACCTCTTTTGCACAACTCTTTCAAGACTCATTAGAAGAACTTAAACGCCCCGGAGCAGTCGTTCGTGGTGTCGTAACGGCTATTGTTAAAGGCGGCGTTATTGTTGATGCCGGGCTTAAATCGGAATCGATTATTCCTATTGAACAGTTTCGGGATAGTCATGGAGAGTTAGAAGTGGGCGTTGGTGATGCCGTTGACGTCGTGCTTGATGCTATTGAAGATGGTTTTGGAGAGACTCAGTTATCTCGTGAAAAAGCTAAACGTCATGAAACCTGGGCAAAACTAGCGCAATCTTATGAGCAATCAACGGTGATTACTGGGTTAATCAGTGGTAAGGTAAAAGGCGGATTTACCGTTGAGCTAGAGGGTATTCGTGCTTTTCTCCCTGGGTCCTTGATAGAAATGAGGCCAATCCGCGACACTAGCCACTTAGAGGGCAAAGAGCTGGAATTCAAAGTTATCAAGTTCGATCCAAAGCGTAATAATGTGGTGGTATCACGCCGAGCTGTTTTAGAGGCTGAAGGAAACGTTGAGCGCAGTCAGCTGCTTGATAGCTTGCAGGAGGATATGGTTGTTAAAGGCATCGTTAAAAATCTAACTGATTATGGTGCCTTTATTGATCTAGGGGGAGTTGATGGATTGCTTCACATTACCGACATGGCATGGAAACGTGTTAAAGATCCTCATGAATGTGTTGCTGTTGGTGAGGAGATACGGGTAAAGGTTTTAAAATTTGATCGCGACCGCAATCGTGTCTCTTTAGGATTAAAGCAGTTGGGTGAAGATCCTTGGGTAGCCATCGCTAAGCGTTTCCCGATACACGCTAAGGTAACCGGGAAAGTGACGAATTTAACCGATTATGGTTGTTTTGCGGAAATTGAAGAGGGAGTAGAAGGATTAGTACACGTCTCTGAGATGGATTGGACCAATAAAAACATTCATCCCTCTAAAGTGGTTAGTCTTGGTGAAACAATCGAAGTGATGATCTTGGATATCGATGAAGATCGTCGGCGTATTTCCTTAGGGTTAAAGCAGTGCAAAGGTAATCCTTGGCAGCATTTCAATGAAACTTATCAGAAAAATTGTCGAATTCAGGGCAAAGTCAAATCGATCACTGACTTTGGGATTTTCATCGGATTACCAGGCAATATCGATGGACTGGTCCATCTATCAGATATTTCATGGGATCTGCCTGGGGAAGAAGCAGTGACCCATTATAAGAAGGGCGATGAGATTGAGGCGATGTTACTGCAGGTTGATGTAGAACGTGAACGTATTTCTTTAGGTATCAAGCAGCTTTCAGATGATCCATTTAACCACTTCTTGTCAGATATTAAGAAAGGAGAATGGATTAACGGTAATATCGCTGCTATTGATGCCAAGCAGATCACCTTAAATTTGAGTGAGGGGGTTGTTGGGCGTTTATCAGCTACGGAAGTAAAACTGTCTGCAACTGATGAATCAGGCAGTATTACCGCTTTCACCCTTGACAGAGATCCCACGGATTATATAGTCGGTAGCGAGTTAAAAACCCAATACAGTGGAGTTGATCGTAAAAACCGTGTTATTACCTTGACCCTGAAAATCAAGGATGAAAATGATAATAAACAGAGTATTTCGGAAAATGAACCGATGAATAAGTCAGTATTTGCTGATGCAATGTCAGAGGCTTTTCGTGCTGCCAAAGGCAAGCAATAGAGAACGGGCCCTGGTGCTCTTTAATATTATGCCTAGCTTGACTAGCTTATGAGGCATGTTTGTGACTAAGTCTGAGTTAATTGAAAAACTGGCTGATCAACAGGGGCATTTACGTGGGAAGATCGTAGAAAAGCTTGTTAAGGAATTGTTGGAGCAGATGGTAGTAACCTTAGCAAACGGAGAACGCATTGAGGTACGGGGTTTTGGTAGTATCTCTTTGCATTATCGTTCTGCGCGCATCGGGCGTAATCCAAAAACCGGCGAAAAGGTCAATTTAGGGGCTAAATGTGTTCCTCATTTTAAACCAGGTAGAGAATTAAAGGTACGAGTCAATAATTTTCGCTAATAAGTGATTTAAAAGGGCACTTTTCAGTGCCACTTTTTTTATTAACCGATAGAATTAGGATAGCGAGTGATATTAGGATGCTAAATCCTCGAATTATCGTTGCTTTAGAACGGGTCAAAAAAAACGTCTTATTTAAGTTTATTGACCAACTAGACCCACTCCAATGCCGCCTCAAGGTCGGCAAAGCTCTGTTTACTCAATATGGTCCAGCTTTAATACAGCAGTTACAAAGCTATGGTTTCGAAATTTTTCTCGATCTCAAATTTCACGATATTCCGCATACGGTTGCTCAAGCTGTGATCGCGGCGGCTGATTGCGGAGTATGGATGCTGACCCTGCATGCAGGGGGGGGAGAAGCTATGCTACGGGCAGCAGTGACTGCACTTCAAGGCCGAGAACGTGCACCGCTATTGATAGCAGTGACAGTATTGACTAGTCTTCAAGATAGCGATTTACAACCATTAGGTATGATAGGAACCGTTTCTCAACAGGTAGATCGTTTAGCCAATTTAGCGCAGCAAAGCGGGATGTCTGGCGTTGTATGTTCTGCGCAAGAGGCAAAACAGCTTAAAGCAAGGTTAGGTGACCGTTTTATATTAGTGACTCCTGGGATCCGCCCACACAATGTGGCAGCACAAGATCAACGTCGATTGATGACCCCTGCGCAAGCAGTCGCTAGCGGTGCTGATTATTTGGTCATTGGGCGGCCGATTACTCAAGCTTTTGATCCAGCGGCCGCTTTGCAGCAGATACGGCAGTCGATAGAGCCAGTATTAAGCCTTTCAGTATCATCATAACCTGGAAAAGTAGCTGAACAGAAAGATGCGGATACACAGAGTAACTTAAATGCCCTGTATGCCAATGATCTGCTAGCACAGGTCATTAGAGAATACAGGTAATTACCTGGGATGAGAGAGTATATATGCCGGCGCAGTAGTGGCTGGGGAAGCGGCAAGAGATTAGGTTTTCCGATAGCCTTTTGCTACAATCGCTGCCCTTAAACAGGGTTCTTTCATCGTATAAAAGGTCTTTATCATGCATCCGATGCTCAATATTGCTGTGCGTGCCTTACGTAAAGCAGGACAAATTATGGTACAAGCTTATGAGCAGCAATCGCAATTAGCACGGTCTTCAGTGGTTGATCCTAAAGAGATTTTACCGATAGAGCGAGCCATTACCCAGGTGATACTATCAGGGATTCAGCGCTCCTACCCGCAACATAAAATCATTACTACCACTGGGGAACGGTTGGAAAGGGTAGAAGCAGAGAGTGTGCAATGGGTGGTTGAGCCACTGGCCGGTAAAATCAATTTTATTCACCAACTACCGCACTGTGCACAGGCAATTACCATTCTAATCAAAGCTTCACCTGAATTTCTAGCCATTTATGATCCTTTGCGTAATGAACTATTTACTGCAGCTCGTGGGGTTGGTGTTCAACTGAATGGTTACCGCTTGCGTATTCCAACCTATGGTAAATTGCTGAGCGGTAAGCTTTTGGCTACGCCATTATCAGAGCATGAGGAATCATTGCAGGCGATCGCTCTAATACAGTTAACCAAACTATTACAACAGGGGGCCTTAGTTCGTTGTAGTGGCTGTTCTTTACTGGATTTAGCCTATGTGGCTGCCGGTCGGTTAGATGGGTTTTGGGCTAATGGATTACCGGATTGGGTAGCAGCAGCAGGTGCTCTATTGATCAGTGAAGCGGGTGGTTTGGTGACGGATGGCAACGGTTCTCCGCATTGGACAGGCGCCAAAGAGATGGTGGCTGCACCCGCTAAGTTGCTTAAACCTCTTTTGCAGCAGCTGCGTGCCAGTCAATAGTTGGATAAAAAGAATGCTAAATTTAAGAAGTTTATTACGGTTTCTATTGATCATGCTATTGGTTAGTCCACCATTAGTAGGCTGCATATCCCTTACGGAAAGGAGTATTCAACAGCAGAGCGAACCGGTCAAGCGGGTTAGTACCTCAACTGTTAACCTGAGGAAGCTGAAGGATATCACCAACCCTTCATTTCGAGCTATTTGGATAGCTAGTGTACATAATATGGACTGGCCTACTGAAGCCTCTAAACTTATCCTTGATCCCAAAGAACGGGTCTCTATTCAGAAAGCGGAATTAAGGAAACTTTTCGATAAAGTCGTTGAATTAGGGATGAATGCTGTTATATTACAGGTCAAGCCCAATGATGATGCTTTATATCGTTCAAACCTATTGCCTTGGTCACGCTATTTAACAGGAACTTTAGGGAAAGATCCCGGTTTTGATCCTCTGGCTTATGCGATTGAGCAGGCACATATTCGCGGATTACAGTTACATGCTTGGTTAAATCCGTATCGGATCTCTACCGACATAAAGCCAGAAACTACCACAGAGCTATTAGCTTGTCCCACCACAGTTTATGCTAAGAATCCCGATTGGGTTCGAATAGCTCACCAACGTTATGTATTGGATCCCGGGTTACCAGCGGTTCGCGATTGGATTGAGCAGGTTATTGAAGAGTTGATCACTTGCTATCCGATTGATGGCCTGCACTTTGATGATTACTTTTACTACGAAGCAGAAGACTCTCAATTGGCGGATGATGACGCTTATTGGCGTTACGGACAGGGATTTTCTAACAAAGCCGATTGGCGGCGGAATAACACCTATTTATTGATTCGAGCAATCTCTAAAAAGATAAAAGCGATACGCCCTGATATTGCATTCGGTATTAGCCCTTCTGGAGTTTGGCGCAATAAAAATGATGATCCCAAGGGTTCAAAAACAGCCGTATTAAATCCCCATTTCGATACTGCGTATGCAGATACCCGTCGGTGGGTAAGGGAAGGGCTCTTAGATTATATTGCTCCTCAAGTTTACTGGTCCCATGAGTTACCGATAGCCCCTTATGACGTTATCGTAAACTGGTGGTCTGAGTTGGTTAAAAATACCCCAACTAAACTTTATATTGGAGTAGCTCTTTATAAAGTAGGTAAGGAATTTTGCTATCAAATAGAGGGAACAAAGGTGGTAGATCGAGGATGGATACAGGCTAATGGTGTGCCAGAAATTAAACGGCAATTAGCCATTAATGAGTCATTTCCTGGAGTGAATGGTAGCATACTATTCAGTGGCTCTTACTTATGGGAACCACAAATTCAATCGGTGGTCGCTTATCTCAAATCTCATTGGGGAAAATCCGAACTAAGCAGGGCGTATATTAACCAAAATGGCACCGGCAATGATTAATAGCAAGCCAGCCACAGTATTCCAAGAATAGGGTTCATCAAATAGCAAAATTGAACCCATTGAAATGATTGCAGCCACGCCAGCGGTCATCAGCGAGTAAGTAACGGTTAATGAAAAATGCGTTAAAGCTGCTGTGTAGAGAAGTAGAGCACTACCATAGAGTGTCAGACCAAGCCAAAAAGGCCAGTTAGTCAGCGCGGTTTTGAAATCGATTAAATTGGGAAATTGCCGAGGCGGCATAACCGATAGTTTAATCGACAGGTGCGCCGTACTATTCACTACAATAGTGAGTAACAGAATTAACCACTTCATAGGTATATTAAATTAGTTATTTAATGGGCTTATTTTACAACTAATTATCTAGTACAACAACCATTATTATATTTTTTAGATATTGTGCCTTTATCAAGATAAATGTTTTTTTAAAGTTAACTCTTTGTGTTGGATTTATTGGATATAAGGTTTGCTTTGGATAATAAAAAATATTCTGTTAGAATAATCAGAATTAGTAATAGAGCACTACAAATAGGAAACTAGCGGATGGCTTACAAGGGTATGAGATTAATGGTAGCTACCATTACACTAGGTGGCTCTTTATGGGCGCTGGCTGCTGAAGTACCACCGGGGGTAAAGCTAGCCCCAACACAGCAACTGGTTCGTGGCAATGGTGCCGAAGTAGAATCGCTCGATCCTCACAAAACGACTGGGATGCCTGAAGCCAATATTATGCATGATCTGCTAGAAGGATTGGTCTCCTTGGGCGTTGAGGGTGAGATTGTACCAGGGGTAGCTAAATCGTGGCAGGTAAGCCCTGATCAGAAACAGTGGACCTTTCAGTTGCGAACAGAGGCAAAATGGTCCAACGGGGATCCTGTACAAGCTGAGGACTTTGTCTATGCCTGGCGTCGGTTGGCAGATCCACAAACAACCTCTCCTTACGGCAGCTATCTATGTGAGTTGTATCTACAAAATAGCGAAGAGATCGCAGCAGGCCAAAAACCGATTGAGCAATTAGGCATTAAGGCTATTGATGCGCATACTTTACAATTAACCCTATCGCAACCGATAGCGCATCTGCTAAAAATGTTGACTGTTTCAGCACTGAAACCGTTACATCGGGCTACCCTTGAAAAGCACGGCGATCGATGGACACAGCCGGGGAATTATGTAGGAAATGGTGCTTATCAACTGGAAAAATGGGTGGTTAACGAATACATTAACTTAATTCGTAACCAGCGCTATTGGGATAATCAAAAGACTGTTATTAATCAGGTAAAGTATCTTCCAATCGGCTCCCAAGAAGAGGTAGATCGCTATCTTTCTGGTGAGATTGATATGATTTATGATGATGTACCGCCATCTGCTTTCAAACGGCTACAGCAGGAGTTCCCTGATCATATCCAAAAAATACCCTCTATGGCTACTTACTATTATGCATTTAATATGTGTAAGCCCCCTTTTGATAATCAAAAGGTCCGTAAAGCTTTGGCATTAACCATAGATAAAAAGTATCTTGTTGAGACCGTTAAAGGGGGTTGGAGTACGATTGCACATAATTTTACACCCGTGAGTTGTAACATTCCTGCTGCTGTTCCCGAGTGGGCTACCTGGCCACACAGTAAGCGCATTAATCTGGCAAAACAGCTGTTGCATGAGGCGGGGTACCATAAAAACAGGCCGTTAAAGTTTAGTTTAATTTATGCAAACAATAAGGAAGAGAATGCTCGGTTAGCCACGGCCATGAGCCTTCAGTGGAAGAGGGTGTTAGGGATTGAAGTGGTCTTAGAGGGAAAAGAGTGGAAAGATTATTTAGAAAATTGCAATTCTAATAATTTTCAAATGGCGCGATCTTACTGGGTAGGTGACTACTATGATCCCATTGCTTTTCTAAACCTGTTATTACCGACAAATAGCAATAACCGTTCTGGTTATCAAAATGCCAGATTCGCTGCGCTTCTTAAACAAGCACTAAGTGAATCTGATGAACTGAAGCGTAAAAGCTATTATCAAAAAGCAGAAGCTCAATTAACCCAAGATAACCCAATTATTCCACTTTATCACAATGTTATGGCACGCTTGATCCAGCCTTACGTTAAAGGTTACAGTGTTAAAAATCCGATGAAGATCGTGCACACTAAGGATATCTATTTGGTTCAACAGTAAGTTTATCACTACACACCTAAGCGGGATAATTGAGTTTCTGGTGCCGATAAATAAGATTAGATAATAAAGGCACCTAAACAGAGATTTAGGTATCTTTAGTTCTCATAAACTTGCTGGGTTTTTATGATGAGCTATTGATACCATCGATTTTGCTTCCAGAAAAGCGAATAGGTGTTGATTAGGATAAAAAAATCATCGATAACAAATTCTAACGTTAAACATTAATAGCGATATAAAAATCAACTTAATTAAAAGCTGCAGCCGACCTGTGGTATCACTATTATAGTAGTCGCATAAAATTTATTAGGATAATTGGGAAGGCTAGATAATCGAGTAGAAAGCTGTGCCCCAAACAAGGTAGGTAACTATGTTAAATTTTGCAGTACGGCGTTTTTTACAAGCCATTCCCACTTTGCTGGTACTGAGTTCACTCGCATTTTTCATAATGCGCTTAGCCCCAGGTAATCCTTTTAGCGACGAACGTGCTTTTCCAAAGCAG
>DWNI01000023.1:0-31339 GCA_018250175.1 Alychna victa
AAAATTAATCGAACACCTTTAGCTTGGCTACTGCATCAGCGAGTGGCGGTTAAACCGGTGACTTGTATGGGTTTAAATTTTAAAAATCCTCTCGGCTTAGCAGCGGGCTTAGATAAAAATGGAGATGCTATTGAAGCTTTCGGCGCCATGGGGTTTGCTTTTATTGAAGTCGGCACTGTCACTCCACGGGCTCAGGAGGGACAAGCACAGCCTCGCCTATTCCGTGTTAAAGAGGCAGAGGCTTTAATTAATCGAATGGGCTTCAACAATCATGGGGTTGATTATCTGGTTGAGCGCTTACAGCGGGTTCGTTATGACGGGATTATTGGCGTCAATATTGGCAAAGATGCGGATACGCCCATTGAACAAGCACATGATGACTACCTTCTCTGCTTGCAAAAGGTCTATCCCTATGCAGGTTATGTTACACTCAATCTATCTTCACCCAATACAGCCGGATTGCGAAGTTTGCAATATGGTGCAGCATTGGATAACTTATTAACCGCTATCAAATCACAACAGACGGTACTGCAACAGCAAAGTGGGCGTACTGTTCCTATTGCCATTAAAATTTCTCCCGATTTAGTAGAGTCAGAAATTGTACAGATTGCTGACAGTGTTATCCGCCACCAAATAGAGGGTGTCGTTGCGACCAACTCGACAGTAGATCGTCAGCTAGTACGCGGATTATCTCATTGTAGCGAAGTGGGTGGATTGAGCGGCCGGCCATTGCAACAACGTAGTACTCAAACCATTGCTAAATTAGCCAGTGAATTGCAAGGTAGGGTGCCGATTATCGGTGTTGGGGGGATTGATTCATTGACAGCTGCGCGAGAAAAACTACAAGCAGGGGCCTCACTATTGCAGATTTATACTGGTTTAATCTACCACGGCCCAGCGCTGATCAGACAGATCATTACCAGTGTCTGATCGGTTGACAATCAGCAGAAATCAGCCTGATCCTTTTGACAGTAAAATAAATTCCCTACTTTTTGACTACTAAATGGGTCGAATGCTAGGAAATAAGATAATGGGTACTGGTCGGCTACCTTACTGCAAAATTTAATAATCAGTATCGCTTCTCAGCACATTTTTCAGAGTTTGCTAAAGAAAACTTAGGTTTCTCAGCTGAAAATATTTTTATTGAAAACTTGAGTTATGGATAGAAAATTTTGTCTACTTTGTTAAAGGGCAAGCCAGAAGTACTGGGCTTACCCCCCAACTTTTTAATCCGTAGGGGAAAAAGAAAACCAAGCGTTTTTAGTGGTATCCCTTATCCTCACAAAATTAATGATGAGCTTTGATTAAGCGGCTGGCGCAGAGATAACTTCAACGTTTTCTGCTTTTTTACCCCGCTTATCATCTATCTGATCAAAGGTGACTCTTTGTCCCTCTTTTAGCGTTTTAAATCCATCGCTTTTGATGGCAGAGAAGTGTACAAAAACATCAACTCCACTCTCTGATTTAATAAAACCGAAACCTTTACTTTCATTGAACCACTTAACGGTTCCTTCAGACTTAGACATGGGTGTTTCCTGAACAAAATAAACTTAAAAAGCCCGTTGGCGGCGAGCTGTCTCTAACTTATGTAAACATAAGCCAACTACAATCCTAGCAGTCCCAACCAATAAATACACGCTTTATTTTTTCAGCCAGATGAAAAATACCACACTATCGGCTCCCATTTTTTCAAAACTAGGCAAAATAAGCCGTTGACAAGCTTAACGGCTAACCACAAACTCTAGAGCCCGCTGAACTACTGACAAATCTGCCAACGGCTGAAAACTATGTTCACTGAGGTAACGGCGCCATCGCCGGGCGCCGGGCCATTGATGAAATAATCCCAATAAATGGCGAGTCATGCTATGCAAAGGGGTACCCTGTCGTAATTGCTGCTGAATATAGGGATAGAAGGCTTGCACTACAGCAATTGGCTTTCGTTCAATCGCTTGTCGATCAAAAATCACTCGATCGACCTGGGCTAACCATTGAGGGTAGTGATAAGCCGCCCGTCCCATCATAATCCCATCTACTTTTGTTAAGTGCTGTTTGGCTTCATCAATACTTTTTACGCCGCCATTGAGAATGATGGTTAGTTGGGGAAAGTCTCGCTTCAAGCGATAAACCCGCGAATAATCTAAAGGGGGTATCTCTCGATTTTCTTTTGGACTTAGCCCTGATAACCAGGCTTTACGAGCATGAATGATAAACGTTTGGCAACCCCCTATCGACGCAACCGTATCAACAAAATCAGTCAAAAAAGCGTAACTATCCTGCTGATCGATCCCCAATCGGGTTTTTACTGTTACTGGAATGCTTACTTGCTCCCGCATGGCCTGTATACAATTAGCGACTTGCCGGGCGTCAGCCATTAAACAAGCACCAAACCGCCCCTGTTGCACTCGATTTGAAGGACAGCCCACATTAAGATTAACCTCAGCGTAACCCCGCTGTTCTGCTCTCTGAGCACAGATTGCCAAGGACGCAGGATTGCTGCCTGCTAGTTGCAAAGCCAGCGGTTGTTCTTCAAGGCTATAGGCTAGTAAATCCTGTCGACTATGCAACAACGCCTCTGTGGTAACCATTTCCGTATAAAGCAGCGCCTGCTGGCTTAGTAATCGGTGAAAATAGCGGCAATGGCGATCCGTGTAGGCCAGCATCGGTGCCACAGAGAAACGACCTAAGAAAGCGTTCATATTTTGGGCGGTCACGAGGAAGATAACACTATCAAGTTATTTATGGGTTAATTAATACTACCCCACTCCCTTTACCCCGAAAAAAAAGAGTGGCTTTGATAAAGAAAAATATACCTACTCAGAACTACCCTGTCTACCTTAAGTCACTGAGAGTAGATTTTATTTTAAAAATGGTACACTCTAAACCAGGTGTTTAAGGGGCATTTATCCGCAAATTGACTGGGCTAAAAATATTTACCCACGAACTTTCTGAATTTGATATTCACTCTCTCGGGTTAGCGTTATTGATCCTTGGACTTCCTAAATCTGGCACCCTTCTCTTGATAAGGTTATCTCTGAAAACCCCAACGCGACACTTTCGTAACATCAGTAATAATAGCTTTATCCTAGCGTTATCGAAAAAGGTCTACCACAGTAAGACCCATTGCTAAACTACGTGATTCAGCAATCGAAAAACCCCTCCTTATCTCACATTAATAAACCTGCTGATAAACTTCATTGCTAACAGCTGCTTGAACCAGCAGGTTAACTTGAAGGTTAACCACTAGATTAGTATTATTAACTGAATCACTACCTGGAAGAGAGCTAGTTGCTACTTGGTACATGCTGAATTTTTCATCTTTGGTAAGTATAAAGGTTCAGCCCAAAGCAAAAAAAGGGCACGGAAGTATTTTTTTGGCAACAAAAAGTGGTCATTTAAAGGCTATCAACGAAATCTATGCCCTAATTTTTTGCTAGCTTTAATGATTAGTGAACAATTTCAACACTAGGATAAGGCCTATTAATCTCAAAGCTGTGGAAGTGGCCATGTGGGTTTTGATACTGCTAAATTTTAAGCACTACCCTATTTTTTAATAATTTTTAATTAAAATTTAACAGATTATCCTGCCATAAAATAAAGCAGCACACTTGAGCTTAGCAAGGTTAAGCACTCTTTATACTAGAGAGCGCTTTAAATCTTTTACCAATTCTTTAAGAAAACGATCAAAACTACCCAGCTCTCCTACTGGATCTCCTAGTAGCCGGGAGAATTAGCCCCGCCTCTGGGTTGGTAGTAGTTATTTGGCCATTGATACCAGATGCTAAGTTATCATTGGCACTTGGACTAGACATATTTTGAATAAGATTTCCATGTTCCGGACTGAACTCCCTATTCTTTAGTGAAGAAGGAGACCCTGCACTGTTAGGCGATAACTGCTCAAATTCTTCATCAGATAAACTAAACATATTTTTTATAAATGCCGGATTTTTACCCTTT
This sequence comes from Alychna victa, assembly GCA_018250175.1. Classification (NCBI taxonomy): domain Eukaryota; kingdom Metazoa; phylum Arthropoda; class Insecta; order Lepidoptera; family Hesperiidae; genus Alychna; species Alychna victa. Next base: position 3,955 of record DWNI01000023.1, read on the forward strand.
GATATCATTTTATCGACAAATTCACGTTTACCCTCTAATCTACCTTTTACTACACCTTCTGCTCTTAATGTGTCAGCCAATTTGCCCATAGTTTCCCTCTCTTGAGGCATTACCTCGTATAATTCATCAATTACTTTATCAATCGATTTATTTCCACTGTACACACTCAGTATATACTCCAATATAGATTCTCTAAAATCAGCACAGCCCATGCCTTTTGAATCGAAACCAGCCAGCTTTAGGTGCTCTTTTGCTTTTTGAAGAAACACTTCACCCGGAAACTGGATATCCTTCAGCAGCCATTCAACGATGGCCGCGCAGCTATGCTTGCTAATATCCTCGTCATCAATAATAGTCAAGTCAACCACCTTAATTTTGGGGTGAGTTTTTTGAAGGTATTCGGCACCCTGCTCGCTTCCATACAGCCTACCCAACATGGATTGGTGTTTATTGCCTTGTACATCATCGGGTTGTTTGCTTTGGTGCGGGTTATGGTACAGACATATCGGTATCACTATTGCCTGGCCGCAACGTCCTTGAGCTAGGTGCTCTCTCATTACTGCTGCTGTGTACTCTAACAACCTTGCCACTATTGTCTTGTCAAAGCTAGATTGATGTTCCAAAAGAATATAGTAATGTTGCTCTAAAATTTCCCCGTGATAGACCACATCATCAATTATTTTCTTTTCAAAATTTCGTGGATGCTCTGTATTGCTTAAATTAAAACTTTCTAAGTCTTGCCTACTAAATTTTCTACTTGCTAAATAATGAGCAAAAAAATCTATAGCGATTGCTTTATTTTTGAAGGTAGATTTGACGAATTTATCGTGCGGCGTACTGTGCTGTTTATCATTGACCAGCTGTAACGCCGTAGCATTAGCTACCAAACTGGATGAACGTTTGGCGGTAGCCTTGCTTTTTGCCTTAGCCTTGGGTTTGGATTTTTTTGCCATAAAAAATTTACCATCCTTAGTGACTCTGCAGTCCAGAGAAGATTATTAGATCAAAAATTTATGAGTCAAGCAAGCTCGCCAGCTTTATTGGATCAATGATTCTGGACATAGTGAGTTTTTTTATTCGAAAACGGTGTATGCATTACATGCCATGTCCAAAAACTAATAATAGTTGGGACTATTACGAAAAAGTTAAATACAACAGCATTGATCATAAAATAAAGTAGCACACTTGAACTTAGCAAGATTAAGCACCCTCTATACCAGAGAGTACTTCAAATCTTTTACCAATTCTTTAAGAAAATGATCAAAACTACTCAGCTCTCCTACTGGATCTCCTAGTGGCCGGGAGAATTAGCCCTGCTCCTAGGTTGGTAGTAGTTATCCGGCTATTGATACCAGATGCTAAATTAGCGTTGGCACTCGGACCAGACATATTTTGAATAAGTTTTCCATGTTCTGGACTGGACTCTATATTTTTCAGTGAAGAGTTTGAACAACAATCATTAATCAATGCAGCTTAACAAAGTGTCCGGTTTTACTTGACCATTACATTACCCACTACACGGTCATACCGGTTTATAGACCGTTATACAACAATCCGGCTGCGCCGGTGGCTCTGTAATCTTATTAAGGTATTAACTATTAAGGTAAATAAGTTACTGGATCCCATTCATCTCCTAAATCTAAGTGGAGAGGATGGGATACTGTCATTATCTTTTAATTCAATAGCAATTTTAGGTCAATCAGTCTCTCAACCAATGCCTTTAGAGGACTTTTGCTTAACCAAAACTAAGGGTTGGATCCTTTTTCCTACTATTGGCTTTAGGGTTTGGTAGATCGGTAATACTGCCCTCAAACAATTCAGCCGCTAATCCAATCGATTCATAAAGGGTTGGATGAGCGTGCACTGTCAAGGCAATGTCAGCTGCATCACAGCCCATTTCAACGGCCAAAGCAATTTCCCCTAGCAGCTCACCGCCATTACTTCCAACGATAGCACCGCCCAACAGTCGATTGCTCTGCTTATCAAAAATTAACTTAGTCATTCCCTGCGCACAATCAGAGGCAATTGCTCGACCAGAGGCAGCCCAGGGGAAAGTAGCCATTTCAATAGCAATCCCTTGTGCCTTAGCCTCTTTTTCAGTTAAACCAACCCAAGCAACCTCCGGTTCTGTATAAGCAATTGAAGGAATAACCTTAGGATCAAAGTAGTGTTTCTTGCCAGCAATCACTTCAGCCGCTACATGACCTTCATGAACTCCCTTATGGGCCAACATCGGCTGACCAGCAATATCTCCAATGGCAAAAATGTGCGAAACGCTGGTACGCTGCTGCTTATCTACTAAAACAAAGCCCTGCTCATCCACTCGAATACCCGCCTGATCAGCAGCAATTGATAATCCATTCGGTTGACGCCCAACGGCAACCAGCACTGCATCATACTGCTGCTGTTCAGTAGCACCACTGCTGTCCTTTAATGTGACCACAATGGCCTCTGGCTGAGCTTCAACTGCAGTAACCTGAGTGCTCAAGCGTATGGTAAAGCGAGATCCGACTTGTTTGCTATAGCGTTGGATAATATCCTTATCAGCGGCTGGAATCAGCTGCTCAGCCATTTCTACCACATCAATCGTTGAACCTAAGGCTTGATAAACAGTGGCCATTTCTAAGCCAATAATCCCACCCCCCATGACCAAAAGTCGCTTGGGAATTGTTTTTAGCATTAAAGCATCGGTAGAGTCCCAAATCCGAGGATCCTCGTGAGGAATAAAAGGTAGGCAAACTGGCCTTGATCCAGCAGCGATAATCGCTTGCTCAAACTGAATGGTTGCCTCTTCGCCTTTTGAGGTCTCTACCGTTAATTGATGGCTACCGCTAAAGCGACCTATTCCTTGTAGCACCCGCACTTGCCGTTGCTTTGCCATGCTACTCAAACCAGTGGTTAGCTGGTTAATGACCCGTGTTTTCCAGTCGGCAATTTTGGTTAAATTAATTTTTGGTTCATCAAATAGTACCCCCTGCTCGGCCATCGCTTTAGAATCATTAATCACCTTAGCGATATGAAGTAATGCTTTTGAGGGAATACAGCCCACATTTAAACAAACTCCCCCCAACTTGGTGTGCCGCTCAACCAATAGCACTTCTAAACCGAGATCGGCGCAACGGAAAGCGGCCGAATAACCGGCTGGCCCACCGCCCACTATAACCACTTGTGTTTTAATCATTTGACTCATTCGTCACCTCAGGAAGCCTATCGTGATGATTGATAATTGACATTATTTTGCTGGTATTTTAGGTACGCACTCTAATTTTATAGCAGCAGTCGGCGGGTATCTGCTAATAGGCGCTCTAAGGCAGTCATAAACCGTGCACCCTCAGCACCATCAATGACTCGATGATCATAAGAGAGCGATAGTGGCAACATTAGCCTAGGAATAAATTGTTGGCCGTTCCATTGCGGCTGCTGCATCGCCTTTGATACCCCTAAAATAGCTACCTCAGGGGCATTAATAATCGGCGTAAAGGTCGTGCCTCCAATGCCGCCCAAGCTAGAGATCGTAAAACACCCCCCCTGCATATCAGCTGGCGTTATCTGTCCCGCACGGGCACGCTGAGAGGTTTGAGCAACTGTCTGTGCCAGTTGCCCTAATCCTTGTTGATCAACATCACGAATAACTGGAACCATTAGACCATTCGGCGTATCGACAGCAATACCCAGATGCACATATTTTTTCAAAATTAATTGCTGGCCATCGGTGGACAGTGAGCTGTTAAATCGAGGGAAACGTTGCAAAGCTTTAGCCACTGCTAACATAATAAAAACTAACGGCGTCAATTTAATACCTAGTTTTTGCTGCTCAGAGTCGCTATTTTGTTGCTGGCGAAAAGCTTCTAACTCAGTAATATCGGCATTTCCCCCCTGGGTCACATGAGGAATTTGTACCCAATTTCGATGTAAATTAGCGCCAGTGGCTCGATTAATTCGACTCAAATCCTGCCGTTCAACAGTGCCAAATTGACTAAAATCCACCTGCGGCCACGGCAGTAGCTGTAATCCGCTAGGCTCTTTTGCGGATATTCCCGGAGTGCTGTTTGCCGCCCGTTGCAAAGCACTTTTTACATAAATTTGTAGATCTTCTGGGACAATCCGCCCTTTAGGTCCACTACCGATAATTCGCGAAAGATCGATTCCAAATTCTCTGGCCATTCTCCGAACTAAAGGAGAAGCATAAACGTAAGCTAAGTTATCAATCACCGTTTCCATTGAAATTGAAGTCTCAGTGATTGAGGTTACCGGAGACTCTGCCACTGAAGCGACCTCTTTTTCTGTAGCGATACTTAAGGAAGCTGGGGCCGCTACCAAGGCCTTTTCAGCTTGCGCAGCGACAACCTGAACATCGCCACTTAGCTGCAAAATTGCCTCACCGGTACGTATCTTATCACCGACTTGCACAGTCAGATTTTGAATATGCCCGCCGGCTACTGCTGGAATCTCCATAGAAGCCTTATCACCCTCTACGACAATCAACGGCTGTTCGGCAATAATCTGATCGCCAACAGCCACGAAAATTTGTGTTACTTCAACCGCATCACTGCCAACATCAGGAAGGTAAAGGGTTTGTATACTCATGCCAGCCTCTTATGCATATAGCGGATCGGTCTTATTAATATCTATTTCATAACGGGTAATTGCCTCAGCCACTGCTGTCGGCGCTATTGCACCTCGTCGAGCTAAGCAGCCCAATGCAGCCACCACAATATGATAAGGATCCACTTCAAAATGGCGACGCAAGTTCTCACGACTATCTGAACGACCAAAACCATCGGTGCCTAGCACACAGTAGTCAGTTGTTGGCAAATAACCACGGATCTGCTCCGCATATAATTTCATATAATCAGTCGCTGCTACGACGGGACCATCATTCAAAATTTGAGCCACATAAGGAACCCGTGGTTTCTCTGTCGGATGCAGCCGATTCCAGCGATCACAAACTTGGCCATCACGAGCTAACTCAGTAAAAGAGGTTGCACTATAAATATCACAATGACAACCATAATCCTGCTGTAGTAATTGAGCCGCTTGCTGAACTTGTCGCAAGATAGCCCCCGATCCCAACAGCTGAACGCTAGCCTTTTCACCAGGCAACTGCTCCAACAGATAGAGTCCGCGACAAATTCCTGTTACTGCATTGGATGGCATCGCTGGCTGTGCATAGTTCTCATTGAGGGTGGTGATATAGTAAAATTCGTTACACTGCTCGCCCAACATGCGCTGCAGCCCTGCTTGGATAATCACCGCTACTTCATAAGCATAAGCTGGATCATAGGCACGACAGTTGGGAATAGTCAGGGCTTGAATATGACTATGACCATCTTCATGCTGTAACCCTTCACCGTTTAAGGTGGTACGGCCAGAGGTCCCTCCAATTAAAAAACCACGTGCCTGCTGATCGCCAGCGGCCCACAAAAGATCGCCAATCCGTTGAAAACCAAACATTGAATAGTAAATATAAAAAGGTATCATCGGATAATCGAGAGTACTATAACTGGTGGCAGCCGCTAACCAACTGGCTGCTCCACCCAACTCACTGATTCCTTCTTGCAATACCTGTCCCTGACTGTCTTCTTTATAGTAAGCGAGTTGTTGGCGATCGGCAGGGGTATATTGTTGCCCTTGGGGATTATAAATCCCGACTTGCCGGAATAAACCCTCCATACCGAAGGTTCGTGCTTCATCAGCGATGATCGGTACTACTCGTGGGCCGAGTACAGAGTGTTTTAGTAGGGTATTGATCACCCGGACAAAGGCCAATGTCGTAGAGATTTCCCGAGTTTGTACCGTCAATAGTGATTGAAACTCTTCTAGGGGTGGAATCGACAGCGGTTGAGTAAATTTCGCTAAGCGTGTCGGTAGATAACCCTGTAGCATTCGCCGTCGCTCATGCAGGTAGCGATGGGCCTGTGGATCTTTTTCTAAAGTCACATACGGCAGTGATTCAATCTGCTGCGGGTCCAGGGGAAGGTTAAGGCGTTGGTGAAATTGGCGAATAGCTGTTAAATCCATTTTTTTAACTTGGTGAGCAATATTTTGCCCCTGAGCATTTTCCCCCATTCCATAACCTTTGATGGTCTTCGCTAGGATCACCACCGGCTTACCTTGAATCTGTTTGGCTTTTTGAAAAGCGGCAAACAGCTTATGAGGATCATGGCCTCCTCGATTGAGTGCCCAGATCTGCTCATCACTCATATCCGCCACTAAAGCTGCTGTTTGTGGGTATTTACCAAAGAAGTGGCGGCGGACATAGGCACCATCTTTAGATTTAAAGGTTTGGTAATCTCCATCAAGCGTCTCATTCATCAGTTGAATGAGTTTACCGCTGCGGTCCCGTTGCAGTAATTCATCCCATCCGCTGCCCCAAACCACCTTGATGACTGCCCACCCAGTACCTCGGAACTCGCCCTCTAACTCCTGAATGATCTTACCGTTACCCACTACCGGACCATCTAACCCTTGTAAATTGCAGTTCACCACAAAAATCAGATTATCTAATCGATCACGAGCAGCCATAAACAGCGCGCCACGAGACTCAGGTTCGTTCATCTCGCCATCCCCTAGGAAAGCATAGACTGTCTGCCCGGTGGTCTCTTTTAACTGCCGATGCTGTAGGTATTTTAAAAATCGTGCTTGATAAATAGCGCAGACCGCTCCAAGACCCATTGATACCGTAGGAAATTGCCAAAAATGGGGTAACAATTTGGGGTGTGGATAAGAAGGTAACCCGTCACCGGCTACTTCTTGTCGGAAATTATCTAGCTGAGCTTCATTTAACCGTCCTTCTACAAAAGCACGGGCATAGATCCCTGGTGAAATATGTCCTTGAAAATAGACGATATCGCCGCCATTGCACTCATTCTGGGCTCGAAAAAAGTGGTTAAAGCAGACTTCGTAGAAAGTTGCTGATGATTGGAAAGAGGCGATATGCCCCCCTAGTTCAAGCCCCTTGCGAGAGGCCCTAAGCACCATCATGGCTGCATTCCAACGAATAACTGCCCGGATACGCCGCTCGATTTGCAAATCACCCGGATAATCAGGCTCCTGCTCAACAGCGATGGTATTGATATAATCCGTGGTTAATGCAGATACTTTGGCAGAGACGGACAGTGCCGTTCGTTGTTGCAATTGATGCAGTAAAAAATGGGCACGCTTTAAACCCGCTTTTTGGATTACTGCATCAATGGCTTGTAACCATTCGTGAGTCTCGATAAGATCCTCATCATCCTGCATTCTTTCCGCCATCGGTTTTTCCTTTAGCTATTTAAGTTAATCAGGATATAGCTCACCGCATGCTTTGTGCACGCCTATTTAATCATCAAAGCAGCTGCTGAATTTTGGTAGATGTAGACTACCCAACAATCCATTGATAGTTTATTGCTCTACTTAAACAGTTACTTCTCTAAAGCAATCGATCTATAGAACAGCTTGAATGCTATGGCTTGATAATTGGTTTGACTAGGTGAGCGAAAAATTCGGTTGCACCGTAGCAGAATCTCTTGTGGTTGTCCAGTAGCGCTAACTGTTAAGGATCGGCTGACTAACCAACTTTTAAAAGTTGGTACAGTGAGGACAGCCCTTTTCAAAAAGTTTTTAATATCATTTCACTGCCATCTTTTAATCACGATGGTGGGACCTCCTAGGATACAAGTGCTATTTTTTCATCAAAGGGGATCTCACTTTCAGTACTTCGTAGGCTAGGCCTACTGAGGTTTCATAAGGGCCGCCGTAGATAACTACCCGCCATGGCCAGCATACTACGATAATTGCGCTTTAACTTACCCTACCGAGTGGCGAATGATGATCTTTTTTTCATTAGTATTAGTAAGGTTAACTGAGACTCGGTATGGCTAAAAATATTTATATATTATTACAAAATGGAAATATTAATTTATCTTTCTGTTAATTGATTATCTGTTTTATCTCACTGAGTCTCAGCATAATTTTATCGAGCAGTCTCCCAATATTTTGCCCATACACTTCTCTCTTTAAAGGTATCTGCTAAGTTGCTAACTGTTGCAACTTATAAGACGAGGTACCCATGTTTAAGCAGGCGGGATTTACTCTGGTAGAATTGATGGTTGTCATCGTCATTGTCTCTTTATTAGCAGCGATTGGACTACCAAGCTACCAACAATATACTCAGCGGGCAGCAATGACCGACTTGCTACAAGGCATGCTCGGATACAAAAGCGCTGTCGAACTCTGTGCTTTGGATCTAGGAAACCAGGCAAGTCAGCTTATATCGACGCAGTGTTCACAAGGGAAGAATGGCATCCCTGATGCTTACAAGAGCCCTGATAAACATCATGGTTATACGCAAGCGATTACTGTCAAGGCTCATGGTGTGATCACTTTGGCTGGGCAACGCTCCCTACAAGGCTTAATCGTAACCCTGGTTCCCAGTATCACCCCGCTAGGAACCATTCAGTGGCTTAAACAGTGTCAAAGTAACAGCACTTCTTTAAACCATAGTTGTCAATCGACTTTTAAATTTCCAGATCTTACAACCACTACGATGGCTACTACCACGCCAACAGATCCCCTTGATGTAAAATAAATAAGCGGCAATGACTGCAACCCCAGATGTTTCCTTTATGATCTCGACAGACAGCGCACTATCTACTGACTGGCTGACACTTAGCTTGCGCTACCAAGTTATACCGTTACAGTTTAATGAACAGATTATCTACCTGGGAGTTTCTGAACAAAGTGACCAACAAGCAGTTTCCGTATTCCGTTTTGCTACTGGCAAGGCAGTTATCACCCAATATTGGGATCCTCAGCGCCTGCAAAAAGCTCTCCTACAGCTACAAATTCGGCCAAATCTAGAGCAGCTACAGCGGCTAATGACCGATAAAGCTGCTACCGAGCATCGCTATGCTACGACGATTCCCATAGCAAGTATGGACTCTTTAGAAAGCGAGCCATTGGTGCGCTTTCTCGATGACACCTTACAGCAAGCTATTAATCAACAGGCCTCTGACATTCATTTTGAGCCAGGTGCTGAACACTATCGAGTTCGCTTTCGTATTGATGGCCTTTTACAGATGAACCCTCATACCCCACCAGTGGCCCTGGCCGCCCGCATAGCAGCCCGGTTAAAAATTATCAGCGGTTTAAATATTGCTGAGTGCCGACTACCCCAAGATGGTCAATTAACACTCCGACTTCCCCATAATTCCCAAAAAGTTTCATTACGTATTGCTACCCTGCCCACCCGTTGGGGAGAAAAAGTGGTTTTGCGCCTGCTTGACAATCAGCAACCTCTACTGACACTGACTCAATTGGGGATGCCCGCCGCCATAGAACAGCAGTATCGGCAGTCCCTAGGAGCTCCTCAAGGATTAGTTCTAGTAACTGGCCCGACGGGCAGTGGGAAAACCATTACTCTTTACAGTGGATTGCAGTTGATTAATCGTCCAGAGATCAATATATGCACCGTAGAAGATCCTATTGAAATATCACTTTCTGGGATTAATCAGCTACAGATCCATCCAAAAATTGGCTTAACCTTTGAACGCAGCTTGCGAGGGATTTTACGCCAAGATCCCGATGTGCTTATGATTGGAGAAATTCGCGATCGCGAAACAGCATTGATTGCAATCAAAGCTGCACAGACAGGACATTTGGTGCTAGCCACATTGCACACTAATAGTGCCGTTGCTGCCATCACGCGACTACTGCAGCTGGGGGTAGCACGCTACCCCTTGGCTTCAGTCCTTCACCTAGTCATCTCCCAGCGCCTATTGCGAAAATGCTGCCAATCCTGCCATGGATTGGTAGGGCAAATAGTGTCCAATGACAATGCTTGTCAACAATCCAGAGTACTAACGAATGAGCCTCACACGTGCCCAGACTGCCACCAAGGTTATCAAGGACGTGTGGCTATTTACCAGGCATTGAAAATAACGCCAGAAATTACTGAAGCCATTTTACAGAATGCCAATGAGACTGTGCTGAAACGACTGGCACAACAACAGGGAATGCAAGCTTTATCCGTTACTGCCCAGCAACTCATCCAGCAAGGCATTACCACCCCTGAAGAGCAACAACGGGTCTTGGGACAAAGTGATTAATGCACATTATCTCTATCATTGGTCGGCACGCAACCAAACTGATGCCTTAAGTGAAGGAGAAATAACCGCTCGATCTCGCCAAAAAGCTCGACAGTGCCTACAGCAACAGGGGTTCTATTTCGTAAATCTACAATACTTGGCCCGCGTGCCCCCCAACAGCCGAAATGCCTCTAGCAAACGGCTACAATTTACCCAACAATTGGCTTTACTGTTACCGCATGGATTAACGCTACCGGAAATTTTTTCTCTATTTATCGACAGTGAATCCTCCATCGCTTGGCGCTGGTTATGGCAGCAGTTAAGCCAAGAAATGGCCAAAGGTTCTTCCTTGTCACAAGCACTTCAGCAATATCCCAGTCTGTTTCCAAAACTTTATTGTGCTTTAATCCGTGTCGGGGAGTGGAGTAGCCAGCTAGAGAACTGCTGTCAGCAATTAATCCAGCAGGAAGAAAAGCAGCAACAGTACCAGCAGTCGCTACGGAAAGCGCTACTCTACCCACTATTCACCCTCACCCTTACTCTACTCATCACCCTATTCATGCTGGTAGTTGTCATACCCTCTTTACAAACGGTTTATCAAACCAGCAACCAAGCTTTACCACCCTTGACACAGGGTCTTATCCAGTTATCTCACTGGCTAAACCAGAATAGATGGCTGCTATTAACTCTTTTAATAGGACTACCATTCGGTTATGGAGCTGGTCGTCGCTATCAACCTACCTGGCGAGTCAAAGAACTATCTCTAATTCTACGGCTTTCCATTGTAGGCTGGTTAATCAAACAAATTTGCTGTGCCCAGTTTACACGCACTTTAGCAATAACACAGAATGCTGGTTTACCAATGGTATTTGGCATACAGGCTGCCGGTGATAGTAGCAGTCATTTTCTTTATCAACAGGCGGCTCATACAATGGCAAAAGCGATCCAACAAGGTCATTCATTGCAACAAGTTTTCCGCCATCCGCTATTTCCAGCGTTTATCTCCCAAATGGTAGCAATTGGCGAAGCCAGTGGTAATTTAGAGCGTGCCCTACTAGCAATTTCTGAATACTATGAACAGCAGGTCCAGCAGAAAATGGCTTACCTACTCACTTTACTTGAACCGCTGCTGGTCACGGTGATTGGTATTATTATTGGTGTAATCATTATCGCGCTGTACCTACCTCTCTTTCAGTTAGGTCAAACTATCCATTGATAGCATCCTTGTAAAAAACGGAGAGTGTTTAAACTGCTCTCTAACCGAGTCGATATTAGTCAACGCCCTCCGAGTGATTGACTACGCAATAGAGTTTCCCGTGTATAACCAATGATGGGCTGCGTAAGGAGGGAGTTTTTGTTATTGAGCATTGGTTGAGGCATGGCAAATGCGTTTTTTGTTGACCTTTGAAAAAGGCAATTTTGAAAGTTTACTATTTATAGGGCTCCTATGGTTTGCACCAGTCCCTGCTACTGCCAAAGCTGTTCTTCCATCTTGTTGCCGATAAAAAGCTTTCCTTATCTATTGATAGTCTGAGGTTAAAACCCTAGGAGCATTACTAGGCTCTATTAAATCGTTTAAACGAGCGGTGAGGCCACTTACGTCATTTGCAAAATGTTAATTATTTGTTATTTCAATGGAAATAGAATTTAGTGCACTCGCCATAGTGCCGGGTCCCTAAATAATTTTGTATCCTTTTTTCTTTTATAAAATATTTTGATGGATCGTTTTTAGTACTCTTCATAGTATAAACATTCGCTATTTTATATGCATACTATGTTATCTATTAGCTTAATTAAAAACAGGAAATAAAAATTTAATCATCCCAGATCCTATATAATCTATGTTTTATATAAAATAAATTATAATATAAACAGCTATAGCTATTTCCCTCTTTCATGCCTATTTTCAGCATGCATCATATAATTTTCGCTCTGGATAAATAACTATGTAAATCTGCAAGCTACGAGGCTAGAAAGTATCAATAGATTAAAAATTGCATTATAGTGATACTAAATAACCTATTTAAAAAACCTGTAATACCATTGATATGAAATATTTTATTTTATATCTTAAATCTATCAGCAACAAGAAATGACCTTTGTCATTTGTTATAAAAAGTGCATTAATGTAATTTACTGGGAAAATTTTTCAGCGTAAGAATATTTGTAAAAATTTTTATAATTATCACGGTATTTTCCTAATAAAATATTTTTTGAGATCATATGATTTAATCGATTAATGTAAATTTTAAATAATCAGTGGCTGTTATTTTTTGCTAACTAGTGAATATAAAAAATAGGATAATGCCTTATAAGTAAGATTGGCTTAAAAAATGAGATACCCTGTTAGCAGTCAGAGAAAAATACCACTACTTTTAAAAATAGTACAAATATTAGGCAAATCAATACCAGCCCTATCATCATTGAATAGGCGACTGCATCTCGATAGCTGATGCATTAATAGAGTATCAAAGGCGATTTGCTCGAAAGAGCACTAACATTTATGAATAGTACCTAAAATTATTACTACTGGTCTGTTAATCGGTTGATCGTCTGAAAAACTATCGTTAAGGATGAAGCTAGATGTCCCTGAGCTATAACAAACCCTATTTTTATAAACTGTTTTTCGATGAAACAGCTTTTAGAGTGCTAATTCTTAATCAATGATTTCCTGAGGGTTTTCACAATAACCAGGGAAAGAAACTTGTTTATAGACACGAATTTATACGGATTTTAATTTGCTCAAAGCTTTTATCTAATTTCGCTTAATAAACAATGTCTGTACTGATGGTCTATTGACCCATCGATGCTTAGATAGATTGAAAAAAATAGTTGCGCTGTTCAACCAATCAGTTAATATCTTAGTAATCTTCAATTATTTATTATCAGTATGACTATTATTATTGCAGTCACTGGGGGGATTAGCAGTGGCAAAACTACGGTAGCTAAACTGTTCACAGCACTCAATGTGCCAATCATTGATAGTGATCAACTGGCACATCAGTTGGTTGCCCGGGGAACAACTGCCTTTGCCTCGATCGTTGAACAATTTGGCCAAAAAGCTCTGCTGGCTAACGGGAGCCTAAATCGTTGCTATCTGCGCCAATTGCTAATCGGTGATCCCTTTGCTAAAAATTGGATAGAGGAGCTACTGCATCCCCTAATTTATCAAGAGAGTTGGTGTAGACTCAACAACCTAACTGCTCCCTATGTGCTGTGGATGGTACCACTATTGATTGAAAAAGGCTGGCAAGTGGGCACCCAACGGGTACTGGTAATCGATTGTGTTATTAAACAGCAACTAGTCCGTTTGATGCAGCGTGATCAGTTAACCTGCCAGCAAGCGAGGGCTCTGCTAAGATTACAGTGCAAGCGCCGATACCGGCTTGCTGCTGCAGACGACATTATTGATAATAGCGGTTCATTTTCAGGACTGCTGCCACAAGTCACTCAGTTGCACCAAAATTATTTAGTCTTAGGGGCAGCACATTAGCAAGGTAGCACACTTATGAGGCAAGCTTCATCAACCACTATTTTTGAATATCCCCTCAATGAAAAAATACGTATGGGGTTACGTTTAGAATATCTATTGCGGCATCTTTTTAGTCCAAATTCTTGTACCACTGATTCCCAATTACTATTTTTTTTACAAACGCTGAGTGTTTTATTGGATATTTTAGAGCGTTATGATGCTCGCTCAGATTTACTTAAAGCATTAGAATCACAACAACAAAAATTGTCCAATTGGTCGTGTCAACCTGGCGTGGATTTATCGTGCCTTGAGCAATGGCAACAGCAGTTGAGTGAGTCGCATAGTAAGTTACTGGCTGAAGCACGGTTAGGGCAGATACTACGCGATGATCCTTTACTCAGTGCTGTTCGCCAACGCCTTTTATTACCCAGTAACAGTTATCCGTTCGATTTACCCCTGCTGCATGGATGGCTACAACAACCGACCACGCAACATAATCAACAGATAACCACTTGGTTGGAATTGTTGAAGCCTTTACAACAACCTTTACAACTGTACTTAACCCTACTGCGGCAAACAGTGACCTTTGGTCAATGCCAAGCTGTCCAGGGTTTTTATAAGGGTCGGACCGATAATGGCTTTTTGCTGCGCCTACAAATAGCTAAACCCTTAAAATTGTACCCACAAATTTCTGCTCATAAAAACTATTTCGTTATCTCTTTTTTTACGGAAATCGATCGTGCTAAAAAACTACCTGAGCAGTTTTTCTTCGACTTAGCTTGTATTTAACTTCGCTATAATACCAGCAATTAATTGAAAGACTGATATGAATTCACCCTCTTTTGTTCCCTGTCCCACCTGCCATCAAATGGTGGTGTGGAGCCCAAAAAACCGTTATCGCCCTTTTTGTAGCCAACGATGTCAGCTAATTGACCTAGGTGAGTGGGCTAGCGAGCAGAAAAGCATTCCCGGTAACGAGGCACCAACGCACTCAGAAAATTTACTTGACCAAGAATAATCATGCGTTGGCTTTACACATTAATTTTCTATTTGATACAACCACTGTTGCTATTGCGATTATTATGGCGTTCTAAAAAACTCCCCGCTTATCGGCAGCGCTGGTTGGAACGCTATGGTGTTAGCCGCCACCTGGTCCCTTCCGGGGGAATCGTGATTCACTGCATTTCTGTGGGTGAAATCCGAGCAGCAATCCCCTTAATTCATACCTTAAGTGAATGCCATCCCGATTTAGCCATCACCGTAACCACGGTAACAGTAACTGGTTCTGCGCAAGCGCAATCCCTATTAGGGAGCTCGGTTTACCATAGCTATTTACCTTATGATCTACCTGGTGCTGTTAACCGTTTCATTAAGCACCACCGCCCCCGATTGGTAATTTTGCTGGAAAAAGAGCTGTGGCCAAACCTATTGTACACATTATCTCAGCGAAAGATCCCCATCATATTAGTTAATGCTTGCCTATCATTACGCTCCCTAACCCGATATCAACGTTGGTGCAACCGCTTAATCCGACAAATGGTTCAGCAGTTAACTCATGTGGTAACCTCAGACAAGGCAACCGCTGAACGCTTTATCACTTTAGGCTTACCAGCAACTGCAGTCACTGTATTAGGTAATTTAAAGCAGGTAGTTATGCTTTCACCTACCTTACTGGCACAAGCGGCCGCGCTTAAGCAAGCCTGGGCTGATGGACGGTTGGTGTGGATAGCCGGCAGTACCCATGCGGGCGAAGAGGAAGCTGTTTTAGCGGCGCACCAGCAGCTACTGAACACTTTACCGACTCTGTTATTGATCCTAGTGCCTCGGCATCCAGAACGCTTCGATGAGATCGCCCGTTTAATTCAGCATTATCAACTACCTTTTTTAAGGCGCAGCAGTGGACAACCGCCTACCACTGATACTCAAGTATTATTGGTGGATGTTTTAGGCGAATTATTACTGCTGTATGGTGTGGCTGACGTGGCTTTCGTCGGGGGTAGCTTGCTGCCACACGGTGGCCATAATCCTTTAGAGCCGGCAGCTCACGGGTTGCCGATCTTGATGGGTTCACATAACGATAATTGTCAAGCCGTGTGCCAACAGCTACAACAGATGGGTGGATTAACCATTATCCAACAACCAACCGACTTACCTGCTCAATTATTACCGTTATTACTAAACCCACAACAGCGATATCAGCAAGGACAACAGGCTCGTCAGTTACTATCATCGTCTTCTGAGATTTTAAAGCCATTGCTGCAGTTATTAAGCCCCTATTGTCAGCCCTCTTTGCCCCCAAACATGACTAAGGAAATATGACTATGTACTTTTTTGTTGTTCACTGCTTTTTAATGATGGCCCTACTAATCCCCAGTATTAACAGTTATGCTGGACCATTAAAAACTCATACTAAAAAATCCGCTGCTCCTCTCTATTTTTTTTCACAACTACAATCAGTTTCCCAAAATGCTGTTGATTATCTCCCTAAAGATCTTGACCCCCAAAAACGGCTATTATCGGAAGCTGCTCAACAGCAATTGACGGATACCTTTTTACAACGCTATTTCTCTCCTTGGCATTCGCATGGCCATTTTTCTAGTTTAGAAGCCATTAAACAGAAGCAATTGGAGCTACTAAACGAATTTTCACAATACCCCAGTTGGGGGGCTAATCACTATCCTATTGCTCCCACTGTGATAACAGCCATCGAACAGAATTTAGATCTAGCCCATTTTCCCAACCGACGGCTACCCGCTATCACCCTGCAAAGCGGTAACGTTAAGCAACTCCCCACTTCAACGCTGTTTTTAGGAGAACCAGGAACGCCAGGAAACGGTTATCCTTTCGATAATAATCAAGAGACCTGGATCAGTAGTAATACGCCAGTTCTAATTGTACATACCACTGAAGATTTTGCTTGGAGCTTGGTGCTGCTTGGTAATACCTTTGGCTGGTTACCCAGCTGGCAACTAGCCGCTGCTGATGAAAAATTCAGGCTTCAATGGCAAACTCCCCCTCAGGGACATTTAACTATTAATGCACTGCACTGTCCTCTGGTAGACAACCAGGGTCAGTTAGTGACAGTTGCTGAGCTAGGTGGCCTCTATCCGGTTATTGCTGAAAAACCTGACCACTGGTTACTCTATACAGCCACTCGAGATCGGCAAGGGTCTGCTGTACTCCAACCAATTACTATTAAAAAAGCAGCGGCCAGCCGGTTTCCATTGCCACTAACCCTATCGTATCTAGCCATCACCATCAATCAGTTGATCGGTCAACCTTATCATTGGGGCGGACTGGATGGATCGTACGACTGCTCTTCTACTTTGATGACTCTATTTCAACAGTTTGGCATCTGGTTACCTAGAAACAGTGGTGATCAGGCAAAAAGGGCCCAGCCCTTTATCGATTTAGCAGACTTTGACCGCCAAAAAAAACTGGAACTTATCCAAAAGCAGGGGATTCCCTTCTTAACTTTGGGTTGGATGCCTGGTCACGTTGTGCTCTATCTAGGGCAGAAACAGAACCCTTATCTGTTTCATAGTGCTTGGGGTTTAAAAACCATTGATGCCGAAAACCAATCGATTGGTCGCGCTTTAATTGGACGAGCGGCTATTATGCCCCTACAAGTGGATGCCAATTATTCCAATATTCCCGTAACATTATTAGATAAATTACAGCGTTTAATCATCGTCACCGACGACAATTATCCGATTCAAAAGTGACCGGACTACTCTTAGACTTCAACCTGCAAGCTTAACCGTCAATGCTTTAGCAATAGTGGGTGGCACCCAAGCAGAGACAGATCCCCCATGCCGTGCTACCTCCTTAACCCGTGAAGAGGAGACAAATAGCCACTGCACGGCGGAGGGCAAAAGTAGCGTTTCTACTTCAAGAAGTTGCTGCTGATTCAAGTTAGCTAAAGCCAACTCGCGTTCAAATTCACTGCTGTTACGCACTCCACGCAACAGCAGTGCTGTTTTCTGTTGTGCTAAACAGTGGACTAATAATCCGGTAAAGCTAATAACTTGTACGTTCACCAAATGCTGAATGGCACTTTGAGCTAATTCTACCCGTTCTGCCAATGAAAACAGCGGCCGCTTTTCGTTACTTTCAGCCACCGCTACGGTGACTGACTGAAATATTTTGGCCGCTCGCTGAATAACGTCAAGATGACCATTAGTTAAAGGATCAAAAGTTCCCGGGTAGAGGATGGTTGCCACTATAAAGATGGTGTTAGTGGAATTAATAGAGGATATATGGAGCGGGAAACGAGGCTCGAACTCGCGACCCCAACCTTGGCAAGGTTGTGCTCTACCACTGAGCTATTCCCGCATTAGAGAGCAAATGATCACTGAATTACTATGTCCACCAGTAACCTTAGATACCTGCGCATTATACGGCACTGTAGCGTCAATACAAGAGGTTTGCTCTAAAAAACTGATACCCCAGTTTTAGCATTCCTGTGGAACTTGCTTGGGCTGCAACCATCGTTGACGGTAGTAGCTAAGCTCAGCAATCGACTCATGAATGTCGGCCAGTGCTTGGTGTGGGCTCTCTTTCTGCCATCCATTAAATAACTCTGGTCGCCACCGTCTGGCCAACTCTTTAAGTGTGCTGACATCGATTGCTCGGTAGTGAAAATAAGCTTCCAGTTGCGGCATATAGCGCCGGAGAAAACGACGATCTTGCCCCACTGTGTTACCACACATCGGCGACACACCGGGCGGAACCCAAATCGATAGCCAAGCCAATAACTCTTGTTCCACTACCTGTTCAGTACGAGAACTCTGCTGGACACGCGTTACCAAACCACTGGCAGTATGAGTGCGGGTACACCATTCATCCATACTCGCCAAGACAGTAAGGGGTTGCGCGATAGCCACTGAAGCACTTTCCGCCAAAAGGTTCAGCTGGCTATCCGTGATAACGATGGCGATCTCTAAAATACGATGCTGCTGCGGATCTAAACCGCTCATCTCTAAGTCAATCCAGATCAGATTATCATTGGCTATCATGTTGTATTATCCTGACTCGGTGAGTTACCGAATTAAATGGTATCTTATAATACTGGATTACTGCCAAGGTGACAGTATGCCTTACCAAGCAATTCTCGCAAGTACTTTTACCCGATCGGTCAGTGAATAGCATTATCAGCTGCTAATCCACTTAGCGGTTTGAGCTGGTTTCACCCATTACCAACGTAACAAGGTGCCTTGAAAGCCCAAGTAGCCTGGATGGACCATTTCAATTTCACCATTTTCCTTATCGTCCTCAGCCTGCTTTTCTAGGGTTATAATCTGTACCTCAGTTGTCCTTCCCGACTTTAGGCGACGCGAGTTCCAAGCAACTCAACCGCAGGCAGGGGTGAAAAACTATGCCACTGTTGTGGCAGCTTGCTTTTTATAGTCGGTTGTATAATGGGTGATAAAACGTGCAGAGGGATCATCCACCTGAACCCAACGGGGCATCCAATAAGCAGGCATTAACTGAAAAGCTAGGTTTGGAAAATTTTTTTCTAATTGATATCGATAATAAAGTGCCTCTTTGGTTTTTGGTGGACAATGTGAAAAATTTTGAACAGCCGATTGCAATTGATCGACTGTCACTTTAGATTGGACATGCTCTTGAATCACCTGGAATAGGGATCTTTTAATTGAGGCCACCCCGTCGCTCAAAGCCTCCTTATGTCTCCATAAAATCTCTTCGGGCAGCAAAGCTTGTCCATCAAAGGCAGAACGCAGCAAATATTTTTCAATTCCTTGATTAGGTTGACGAGATTCGGGTGATAGGCTGAGGTAATAAGCAGTGAATTGCTGATCTAAAAAGGGTAAACGGAGCTCTAAACCATGGGCTGCGGTGGTTCGATCAGCACGCAAGCCATCATAAAGATAGATGTTTTGCAAAAGTCGTATACTCTCATGATGTGCTGCGCTTGCATCAGGAGCATCTCTAAAGTAAATATATCCCTGTGCTAGCTCATCAGAACCTTCACCACTAAAGATTACGGTGGCTTCAGTACGGTTTTTAATATAACGGGCTAATAGATACATGGCCACTGAGGCACGAATAGTCGTGATATCGGCAGTCTCTACACTATAAATAACGTCGTCCAAGACGTTGGCGACATCCCTTTCATCAAAAATAATTTCATGGTGTTCTGTTCCAAGATATTCAGCCACTTGACGGGCCGCTATGATATCCGGCGAGCATCCCATACCGACAGAAAAGGTTTGTAGGGGGTAACAAAGGCGAGCTTTTTGCCCTAGTTTAACTAATAAAGCGGCCATTAGGCTTGAATCCAGTCCACCTGAGAGCAAACAGCCTATTTTGCGTTCCGACATCATGCGTTTCTTAACCGCTACGGTCAGCAATTGGCGAATATTTTCTGTAATTGTGTTTTGGGCGAGGATGCTTTTTGGAACAGTAGAAGTAAATTC
Source organism: Alychna victa (assembly GCA_018250175.1). Taxonomy (NCBI): domain Eukaryota; kingdom Metazoa; phylum Arthropoda; class Insecta; order Lepidoptera; family Hesperiidae; genus Alychna; species Alychna victa. The sequence continues at coordinate 23,934 of DWNI01000023.1, forward strand.
AGGTTGACTGACACCAATACGGTAAAATTGTTTTCTAGCAATCAGTTTTGCCTGACCCGTTTGGCTAAGATCATAACTTTCATAGTAACCTGGGGTAAAGGGTTGTAACCTCCAGTTATTATCTGGAATTGAGTTTAAAAGGGGTGTCAATCCTTTAGCTTCGCTACAAACTCCCAAGAGGCCTGAATTGGATTGTAGCGTAAACAGCGGTCTTACACCGAAGGGATCACGAGCGATATAGAGTCGATTTTTTTCAGCATCTATTAAACAAAAAGCAAATTCTCCATCAAGTTGCTTAGTACAGTGGGCAATGCCGCCTTGCGCAAATAGATGTAAAATGACTTCCACATCACAATAGGTTTCTTGTTTAAAATTTCCATAAGCAAACAACTCTTTATAATTATAGATTTCGCCATTTGCAATCAATGTTAGGTGTGGATAGCGCTGCAGCCGCATGGGCTGCATCCCGTTGAGCCTATCTATAATCGCCAATCTGTGAAACCCAACCATCAGTGAGTTTACTTTAGCATCGGCCTCTAGCCGCCAGGCGTCAGGTCCACGATGCATGATTTTATGGAATGCCTGGTAATGATAATCTAACGTTGTTTCTGACGTTTGGTCATAGAGTAGCCATATTCCACACATGGTCAACGAGCCTTACTTAATAATTAAGAAAACCCTGATCATACCTAAATTTAAAAATTTCTCAGCATAAATTACACTGGATTCACACAATAAATACAACACTTTTACCAGTATAAACTTTTAATGGAGTGCGTTTCCCTAAGGCGACCCTTGGGATTAGTTTAAGACAAATCTCCTATTGCTTATCTCGGTGTTATCCAGCCGCTTGACATCAGTTTCTTTAGGCCAAAAGCGGCAAATACGGTTACCTTTTCCTCCCTTGAGACGGCTATTGCCCAATCTAAAAACAGATATTGGCCTTTTGTTTTATCAGCTGCTATTTGAAATAAAGGCTCGTAGGGATAATCTCAATTTAGACGACTCTAGCTTCATCTGCAGACTAAGTTTCTCAAAAATTCAACCTATCCGCAGAGCGTCACAGAAGAGCTTAGCGTGCCGTACATGGGTGGTGGCTTAAATTAACTGATAGTGGAAGTTATTAGATCCCAATCCAATTCGCGGCTTGGTAGCGACGACGACCCAAGTTAAACAGCACCAAGGCACCCAGCAATAGTAGCCATGAGCTACCCAGCGCTAGAACCAGCCAAATGATATTTCCCGTGTTGATATATTGTAGCGGTAGGTGAGCCGTCATTAGGATAGGGGTGACATAAATAAGTATGCGTTCTTTGCCGTTGAGCAGTGCACTTACCGGAAATAGTGACATAAACATCAGCAGCCGACTAACCGCAAAGGCCAAATGGTTACCTGATTGTACCCAAAAAGCAGATGTCCCAGCGATAATTAAGATGCTCAGCAGCGCAATCGCCGAGGGGATCACAGCTAAAAGCAACTTGATCGCCAATAATCCACCCTGCTGGTACCCTAAATAACCAATCACTGCTAATCCTTGCAGCAACTCAGCGAGTCCCATAATCGCTAGTGAATTATTAAAGGTGGCCATTAATAGTAGAGGATGTTGGGGAGTCGCTAAAAAAGCATCAAATTTTCCGTAGGCAATATAATCTCCAAGATCATCTAGGCCCCCCAGTAGCAGATTGACCATTCCCCAAGCAGTTACCAAGACACCACTCATGATTAAAAAGGGTTGACGGAGATTCCAATCAGTCGATGCACTGAGTGAGGTCATCAGATAGATCCCATAGACAAATAGCAGTTTATTGAGTACAGCCGCTAGTAAACAGAGACCCAGCTCAAAGGGACGGGTGACATAGGCACGAAGGTTCCAAGCAATCGCTTTGAGCAGTACTCGCATTTTTATCTATCCCCCATAACTTTGGTGGTGGCGTCTGACTAATCGATAAGTGATTAAAACCAGCAGGCTTAAAACAGCCATTTGTACAGTTATTCGCATCCACCACTGTGCTGGCGTTAACTGATAAAAATGTCCCCGCAGACACCAATAACCCGGCTGAAAAATTAGATCAGCAAATGGACTATGTAATAACTGAGTTTTCCAACTAACCCGCAATTCACTTAGGGGTAGCATAGCGCCTCCCAACAGCGTGGTCATTTTAACCACCACACCTCTAAAAGCGTTAATCTGCCGGTAACTGATCCGTAAACAGCAAAATAGCAGCGTATAGAGGGCATCAACCATGCCCAACAGCGGCAAGAAGCACAATAAGCGACCAGCACTGATTAATGACTGCTGGATATTTCTTGCTAACAGCAGCGTTAGCAGTAAAAAAACCAACAGCAGTAATAGCCGCTGACCTAATTGTCGACCCCAAATCAGCATCCCTAGGTAGAGCAGCCAAGGGCGTGGTTTGGTCAGCGATACTGAAAAATCAGCCATTGCCTCGCTGATTGCAGTCCCTTGTAGTGCGGTCCCTGCAATAATTTGGGTTAATCCAATATATAAAAGTAACCCTTGGCGCCCCCAGGTAGCACTGGGCTCAGCTGATGTCAGTAGCAATCGACTCCACAACCAGAACCAAAAAGCATAGACCAAGCAGAACGCTAAAAGACCGCTGCGACTACCACTCCACTCGATAAATCCTAATCGAGCCATTTTCAGGTAAAAAAACATGTTATCTTCCTATGGAGCAGTCATTTCCCTATTGTTTTGAGCGAACAGTGTTTTCATCACGGTTTCTAAAGAAGGAGGTTGGATTTGAATATCCACGATGTTTGAGCCAATCATCAGTAAAATCGGCTGCATGGCCTCTACCAAAGGTATTTCAGCAGTATCCACTACCAACTGTAGTCGATAATCATCCAGTGGTTGCATCGCCAAGCGTTGAAGCTTTGGCAGAAGTTTTATTTTTTGGTTTACGGTAATCACCAGCGTCCGATAGTGCTGCTGTCGACCTTTTAAGCCCTTCAGCGGGCCGTCATAGCGAATGCTCCCCTGCTCCAGTAAAATGGTACGCTCGCAGAGGGATTCAATATCAGCACAATCATGGCTGGTTAGCAGAAGTGTCATCTTTTTTTCACGCAGCCAATGATTCATCGTGTCTCTGAACTGGCTTTTGACCACAGCATCGAGACCGATGGTTGGCTCATCAGCCAATACAATCCGCGGATGATGAATCAGCGCTGAGGCAATTTCGCTGCGGATCCGCTGTCCCAGCGATAAGCTTTTAGTCCGCTGTAACAACAAATCCTCCAATCCCCACAACTCAACCAACTCAGCAATTCGTCGTGTCTGCTCTTGGCCGGTGATTCCGTAAATTTCCGCGGTCATGATAAGGCTTTGCTGAAGGGTTAAGTTGCTCCAAAGTTGGCTACGAGTTCCCAAGATCAAACCCAACTGCTGATTAGCCTGAAGCGTACCGCAAGGTTGGTTAAACAGAGAGCAGTGACCGAATGTCGGCGTTAAAATGCCGCAAAGTAATTTAATCAGAGTACTTTTTCCGGCACCATTAGCCCCCAAAAAAGCAACGGCGCTGCCGGCTTCAATAGAAAAATTAAGTGCATTAACCGCATGATGCCCAGTAGCCGCTTTAAATAAGCCTGCGGTTTTTTTAAAGCTTTTTGTCAAATCCTTGGCTAAAACGGCAATGCTCATGACTACTCCTTTTCAACCATTATAATAGTATCACCTCTTATATCAACCAAGTGAGTACTTTATAGCCAAAAAAGCTACTTATTCAACTTGCTAGCGGAGTTTCTGATGAGGTGTAGACTGGATATCCAACGGTGAGTGAGTAAAGGGGTGCTGCTTGTCGCGGATCAAGTTTTAATAGAGACGAAACAGCCCTATCTGACAACGCTGGTGTGGGTAAACTAGCAAGGCCATACTGCCCATAGGCGAGTAAAAGCCTTTGCATTAATCTTCCAGATTCAATATAAGTACAACGTAATCCCTTTGGGTAGGGCATTAATGGTAATAGTGCCGCAAAATCAGCAACAAGAATCATTGTGAAGCAAGCCGTCATTGGTGTCTGCATACCCTGTAAATTTTTTGACATTGCCCCAGCAAACTCACCCTGCTGAACGCAAGATAATTAATTATATTCTTGAACCAATGAATAAACACCTGGTTTTATACCATTAACATTATAAATAATACAATAGATCTTAAAACCGGATAAAAAATTTCCTATTGTTGATAGATCACTATCTTGAATTTCTTGATAAAAAATAGCTTGACTAAGAGGTTTTTTATCAAATTTTCTTTTTGTTCGTCTATTCAGTAATGCTTGAAAAAATTAAAAGGTTTTAAAACTTCTTTACTCAGAGTTGAATAAGTTTTTACTTGATGAATACCATACTGAGTATTTTCATCTCTATCTTTTAACTTAGACAGCAGGTTTTTATTATAATAAGCTCGTGAAGGGATATAATAGTCAACTGACCGATGCCATCCTTTATCAATCCAATATTTATAACCTTTTACAATATTATTATTTTTTATTACCAAATTAATTTTTTTAACTAGCTGTTTTATCAAACTAAAATCATCAAAATCTTTACAAGAAAGCTGCTGTATGGTATCAGTTTCAGCATTCCAAATTGATATAAATAATGATTGCTTATTATCAGATGGGAAAATTCTAAAGCGGGAAAGAGCAAAATAATTTTCAATCATTTAAATCACCCCTTTTCGAATTAAAAGTCCTATACTGGTCATGACACCCTCTGAAAGGCTATCAAGTTCCAGCCATTCCTCAATAATTTTTTCATCTATTTGGTGAGAAATAACCGTTTGAATATTAACTTTCTGTGCAACCAATTCTAAAGTCCCCAGAATATGACCTACATCCATACGGACCGTGCGAAACGTTCTTGGTTCCTGATAGCGAAACATATTTATTTTAAAAACAGACGTTAAAAAGATAATTGCGCCTGGAGTATCACTGCTAACATGGTACAACTCGTAGAAGGCATCTGTTAACCCATCCGGTAGTTGAGAAGTAGGTAAAAAAATGATACTCATCAGCACCACCCCAATTAAATTTTTTCCATTTTCTATATTGGCTATAAAATAGATAAGAGTTGGTATCATTGCTATCAATATCTTTATTTGCTTTGGATACTGCAATCAGCAGATTTTTCTTATAGAGTTCACTAATAAGGATTTCAACAGCCTCCTTCGAAAAAGATTCAGAATAAGAGATTTGTGTAATGACTTCTGCCTGCTCTCGAGGTTTAAAAAAATAAAAAAGAATCGCAATCACTAATTCAGGAACAGTATAACCATTAAGGTTATCAAAATTTTCAACAAACCATTGGTTATCGGTAATATTTAATGGGCCTAGAAAATTTACTGCGGGGTGAGTCCTAATAATGGACAAAACTTACCTCCTCTACAACTTTTAAAGTAGATCCATCAAAATTGGGATGTAAAAAAATCCCAATTTAACCCTTTTTAGCAACTATTTTAAGTAATCAAAGAAAAAATTCTGAATAGAGTATTTTCCATTCTTTCTCAGGTAGGTTCTCATAATAATTAACAGTCAAATTTATTTCTGAGTCACTATCCTCTATTCTCTATCCTTATTCTTCTTTATCTTGTAGCATTGCTTCCACACACACGATCTTCTCTTCAATTTTCCAGCTAGGAGGTTTTTGAATAACTTTTTTGATTTTTTTCTTAATTTCCATACCATTCTCCTAATAATTAAACTACTTCCTATAAAAATAACCACTCATTCAGTCTACGCCCTATAATAAAATCATAACATGCAAATTTTCATGAAAAATGTAACCAGCTGTTACTACCACTTTGAGTAGAGTTGTCACTTATTCTGTTGGATTAGAGCTTCGGAATGTATTGATGGTACTGTAAAGACTCAGGAGTAGTTGACGGGTCTTAGGTAAACCTCAGTACAGGACAACCCTAAGCGTCGCGCTGTCCATTAGGAGATACCCTCTCTTTAGAGCGCATACTATGTGGGAGATATTTACACCTGATCTGCCAGTAAAAGCCTGACAATAGGCGCATTAGTGGGAGGAAAGCTATCAATGGGTAGAGCTCGTTGGTCAACCCAAGCTGACGGCTGGCCTTCACGGCCATAAGGCTCACCTTGCCACTGCTCTACTAAAAAGTAGTGCAGCTGGAGATGCTGTTGAGTGGCTACCCCTTCCAGTGTCTGCAGTAGCTGCGCTTGTTTAACTTGAATACCTATCTCTTCATTGAGCTCACGGATTAAAGCTGCCAAAGGAGTTTCACCAGCCTCCAGCTTGCCGCCTGGAAATTCCCAGCAACCGGCTAATTCAGTATGCTGACGGCGGCGGGTGATAAAAATTCGCCGCTGCGGATCACGAATGATGCCTACCGAAACAGCGGTCCGTGGCGATAATAGGTTGGTGTTAGGTATAACAATATCTCTCATTATAAACTTAATGGTGACTCTCTTTGGCTAATGATAAGCTTGGGAGTTGGCCATGACACTGCTTATATTTCTTTCCAGAACCACAAGGACAAGGAGCATTCCGTCCTACTTTGCTCTCTAAAGACTCCATTGTAGGCCTTAAGCTATCAGCACTGCTAGCAGGGGCTAGTGGCTGCCAAATCTGTTCAGCAGCTTGCTGCTGCTGGGCTAATAGTGTCAGCGAGGGTACGCGTACTTTGCTAACACTGCTCATCGCTTCAAAACTAAATTGTTCAAGCAGCTGCGTAAATAGCTCAAAGGATTCCCGTTTATACTCCTGTTTAGGATCTTTTTGTGCATAACCACGCAAATGGATCCCTTGGCGTAAATGATCCATAGTGGCTAAATGCTCTTTCCATAAGTTATCGAGTATCTGCAATAAAATACCTTGGGTAAAGTGCTGCATGGCTTCACTGCCCATTGCCTCTACCTGCTGCTGATAATGATCAGTTGCTTGCTGAATAACATAAGCCAGTACTGACTCCGCACTGGGGGCCGCTGTTTGAGCTAACCACGCTTCCAAAGGCAAAGTTAGGTCAAAATCATCCCGTAGGCAGTGGCTAAGGCCAGAAATCTCCCACTGTTCCATTAAAGTTTGCGGTGGGATGTAGCGGTAAACGATGTTCTGAAACACTCGATGGCGCAAATCACTCAGTAATTCACTGATATGGTTGATATCTAACAAAGCATTGCGCTGACTATACAGCGCTTGCCGTTGAGCATTCGCAACGTCGTCAAATTCTAATAGCTGTTTACGAATATCAAAATGGTAGGTTTCTACCTTGCGTTGGGCATTGGCAATCGCCCGAGTTACCCAAGGATGTTCAATCGCTTCGTCAGGCTGCATCCCTAATCGCTGCATCATTCTACTCACCCGCTCTGAGGCGAAAATGCGCATTAAGCCATCTTCCATTGAGAGGTAGAAGCGAGAGGAACCCG
>DWNI01000024.1:0-28266 GCA_018250175.1 Alychna victa
GTCAATAAATTGTTAATTTAGGAGATCAAGTTTAAAGCTTTAAATTTTATTTAAGGAAAAAATAGCAGTAGTGTGAAGGATTACAGTATCCCTGGAAGGGAGAACGGCTAGTGGATTAGCCATTTGGAGTGATAAGGAGCAGGATGCTTACTATGAAGTCATGATAAAGGACATCAGTCACAGCGTATCAAGTCACTTGATACGCCCTTTTCATTATAGGCAATGTATACGCTGACTGAAAACAAAATAGGATTCATTCTAAGTGTTCACGAATCAGTTCAGCTGTTTTGTTATGATACCAATTATCTGAGGTAATTTGTCGTTGATGCATCAATTGATTACACTGCCGTAGGTAATCGTTATCGTTGATCTGTTGCTGCTCTAACAATGTTTCGAGTTGTTCTAAGCGGTCGGCATAATAGGTAATGGTGGGATCTTGATCATGAACGGTTTGGTAGCGTTCGATTAAATAGCGTTTCCAATGTTCATTATTATGAACGAACTTGATGAGGCTCTGTTTATCTAGTTTTTCTAGGCTCAAAATTCTATTTCCGACATTCTCCGCGTCTTGATCAGATATCCTTGAGAGCGTGTGAAAGGTCATTTCTCGAGTATCACCCAGCAATTGTAAGCGTGCTTTAAGTTTAAGGTAATAGTGCAAATGCACTTCAAGTGGATCAACAAGGCGCTGGTGTAGCGTTGTGGAAGGATATTGTTTTTCTAATTGCTCCACCTTTTTTTGGGCAAATTGGTATAACTGCTCTTGTCTCGACAGGCTACGCATAATGATTAACATCTGTTTATCATTAACGGATTTTCCTTGTAATGCTTGCTCAATCGTGCAACGAATTTCTAGTTGATTCAGCGTATTAACAGCCAGATCGGAGCAAGATTCTCCTCCAATTTGCGCTTCATTTAATAATATTTGACGTAATTGAGGATCTTGAATCATCGTTTGATGCAGGCGGTAAAGTCTCTGTTCAACTTGGTCACCAGGATGATTTAAATGGTGCTGTTTCAATTTTTCTAACAGCCTATAAAACTGACTAGCACCTATCTGGTCTTCGATGACTTGCCAAGCACCTCGACTGAATAACATCATGGACGGTTGGTTAATCTGTGTTGCAGGAGCGCGGCTGACGATGCCATTATTTGGGGTTTGGTCAAATGCAGGGAGTGCTGAATTGGATCGCCTGTCGGTGTAAGAGGTGTTAGTGTGCTGGTAGCTTCTAGAATGAATCGCGGCATCCGTCATCAGCGTAGCCGATAGCTGGGGTGTTGCTCTTTGTGAACTAGCCTGGGAAACAGGGGCTACAGTTGCTTGTGTCATTACTGGCCGATGGGCGTTTAAAGAACTCCTTTCCCAGGCTCCGTTAGATGGCAACTGCAATAGCCAATGATACGCTTGAGAGGAGAGTCGATTAACAATTGCCTGATAGTCTCTATCAATGGGCATAGAATGGGAATTGGCCAACTCTACTGAGACCATTGTGGTTAATTGATTTTTAAGACTTTTGACTAATTTTGATGGCTGATAACGCCCATTAGATCTCCGGGAAACGTACTTGATAACCTCACTCTCAGCCCGGACAACCGCATCAATAAGTTTTTCCAATGACTTATCTAGTGTAGGTATTGCTGAATTGGAGGGTTCGCTTAGGGTACCTGCCGATTGATAACTTCTAAGGCAAGAGGCAGCAGGTGTTATCGGTGAGTTCAGTGATTGGGATGCTGTAGGTCGGTGGTATGTAGAGTGCGTATTACCTGGCCTATTATGCAGATGGCGTAGCATACGAATGTTGCCATTGGGGTGGGCACGCATCGTGTGGATACTACCCATCACTTCATATTCATAACCATAGCCGGTCCTTGGCGAGTATACGCTCAAAACATCACGGTGATTATTGGGAAACATATTAAAAGTAGGATAACTGGACATAATAACTCCTCATGAGACCTGTCAGTATACTCAGTAACCTTGCGCGTATTCATTAACTAGCGCACCACAAAACAGGTTTTAGGTAAGCTAAGCAAGGTCAAGAAAATTCAACCATTGAGATAATGGATGTGATCATTAACGCCTATTATCTAAAGCTTTCGGCGTGCGACCAACTCAGGAATTATTCTGAAATTTCAAAAATAATCCAATTAACAAACGTGGGAGGGATTACTATTCAGTATCAAGTGTGGGCAAAAGCAAATACTGAGATCGCAGGCCCAGTTTTAGTGCTAAGGCAGAGGCAATATAGATAGATGAGAAGGTACCGACAGCAATTCCCACGAGCAGAACCAGGGAGAAACCTTGCAAAAGTGTTCCACCAAAATAGAACAGCATTAATACAACGATAAAGGTTGTTAGCGAGGTGATTAAGGTACGACTCAGTGTCTGAGTAAGGGATAAATTAATGATCTGGCCAATCGTCATTTGCAGATTTTGGCGGCAATTCTCACGAATGCGGTCGAAGACCACAATGGTATCATTCAGTGAGTAACCGATTACTGAGAGTAGAGCCGCTATCAGGGTCAAATCCACAGTGATTGACAGTAGCGATAGTAGCCCTAAGGTGATGATAAGATCGTGTGTCAGTGCTAATACGGCACTAATAGCTAAGCGCCACTCAAAGCGTACGGCTACGTAGAGTAAAATCGCTGCCATTGTCGCCACTAAAGCAAAAAGCCCTGAACGCATCAGTTCACCACCAGCTTGTGCCCCTAGCCACTCTAAGCGTTGTAAGGTTGCTTGTGGATCAAATTGCTGTTGCAAAAGGGCGATGATCTGTTTTCCTAAAGTTTCATGGGTTATGCTCGCTGAGGGTGCTATCCGGATTAGTAAATTCTGGTTGTTATCAAGAGGCTGGATCTGTATTTGAGAAAAACCAGCTTGTTGGCAAGCAACCTGCAGCGTTTCAGGAGCGACTATTCGGCTAAGCTGTACCTCCAACACCAACCCACCAGTAAAGTCAATGCCCCAGTGAAACCCTCGTAAGGTAATCAGCCATAATGAACTAATGATGAGTAGTGTTGATAATGAAAAGGCTAAAGGTGCTAAACGTAAAAAATCGAAGCAGCGCCTTATAGGATGGCTACTGGCTGTTGGAAGGTTATGTAAAGCATCCATTATTAGTCTCTCAAATGGATAGAGTCGTGAGGGGTTTGCCGCCGTAACAACGATTTATGATGGCGCGAGTCAATAAAATAGCGGTAAACAGTGAAGTTCCTAAACCTAGGGTTAATATAATGGCAAATCCTCGGATGGGGCCAGAACCAAAGATATAAAGTATTATCGCTGTGATTAAAGTTGTCAGATTAGCATCTAAAATACTGGAAAAGGCATTACGATAGCCTTGATCAATGGCTTGCTGCACACTTTTGCCACGGCAAAGCTCCTCCTTTATGCGCTCAAAAATCAGCACATTAGCGTCCACAGCCATCCCAACGGTCAATACAATACCGGCAATGCCAGGCAGGGTTAGAGTAATCCCAGGTAGCAAAGAGAGGCTAGCAATTAGCATAATGATATTCGCGACTAATGCAATACTGGCAATAATGCCGCAAAAGTGATAATAACAGAGCATAAATAGAAGAGAAGCCAGTAATCCCCAGGCACAAGCCCGAAGCCCCTGTTGAATACTTTTCTCCCCTAAGCTGGGGCCGATTACACGTTCTTCAACAATTTGTAAAGGAGCATTTAGCGTACCTGAGCGCAATAGTAGCGCCAAATTACGGGCTTCACTCATTGAGTCAATCCTGGTGATTTGAAACTGCTGGCCCAAACGGCTTTGAATTCGCGCCGCGTTAATCACCTCTTGATGCTTCTTAAGGGATAAAGGTTGGTGATTTTCTGTATTAGCGGTTGCACGGTAATCAATCAGTAGAGTTGCCATTCGCTCGCCAATGGCTTTTCCAGTGGTTTGATAAAGCTGCTGCCCACCTAAGCTATCCAAACTAATCGTCACCTGGGCTCTCCCATACTTATCAAGGCTTGCCTCGGCATGTGTAATATGTTCACCGCTGAGCACAATCTGTTTGTAGAGAACAATGGGATGACCATCGCGCTGGTAATAGCGTTCACTATCGCTGGGTAAGGCAGCGTTGTCAGATAAAGGGGCTTTTGCGTTGACTAAATGAAATTGTAGGCGTGCCGTAGCACCAAGGATCTGCTTAGTACGGGCACTATCTTGTATTCCGGGTAACTCAACACTAATTCGCTGATTACCTTGTCGCTGAATGATAGCGCCAGATACCCCTAGTTCATCAATTCGCTTACGTAAAATAGTGAGCGTTCGCAGCATGGTTTGTTCAGTGAGCTGTTGTTGATGCTGATCGCTAAGAGTCGCTTGCAGGGCTAGTTCAGAGAGAGGCTTAATACTCAGGGTAGGGTAGTGCTTTACCAACGACTTATGGGCTTGTTGACAACTCTGTTCGCTGGAGAATTGTAAGAGTGCTGTTGATCCCTGTTGGGTGACTTGACGAAAGGAGAGTGATTGGCTGCGTAGGGTGGCGCGCAGTTGAGCGGGTAGTTGCTGCTGTTGCTGTTGCAGCAGGGTTAGAATATCAATGGCTAACAGTAGGCGGACACCACCTCGTAAATCCAGCCCTAATAACATTGGGCGAGCACCCAGGCGGGCTAGCCAGTTGGGAAGAGCGGGTATCAGCGTTAGCGCTGTTACGTAACGATCGCTAAATTTAGCATTCAGCAGCTTATTAGCCTGTCGTTGTCTCTCCCGATCAGGCCAATGAAGCAATAAGGTTTCTCCCTGTCGTTGGATTTTGTGAGGGATTAGCTGCTCAGCGGCCAGCTGCTGTTGCACAGTTTCTTGAAAAATGGCTGGCGTTATTTCTCCTGATCGAGCACGCACCTGCAGCGCAGGGATCTTCCTATACCCATTAGGTAGTGCATAGATCAGGCTAAAGAGCAGTGGTAGCAAAATCAACAGCAACTGCCCGACAGAGGTCTGATTGAGTGGTGTCGGGGGTGTCGGTAGCTGGTGAAAATGCATTCGGTTCATAGAGATTTTAAAGTCCCTTTAGGTAAAATAGCGGTAATAAACTCCTTTTTAATCATCACTTCAACGCTTTCCTGTAATGCCAAACGGACACAGCTATTGTTATTAGCGACCTCAGTGATTTTTCCCATTAAACCGCTGCTGGTTAATACTTCATCCCCTTTAGCCAGAGAAGCCAGTAACTTTTGGTGCGCTTTAGCTCGACTGGCTTGTGGCCGATAGATCATAAAATAGAAAACCAAAGCAAAGACCCCAAGCATCATCATCATCGACAAGGAGGATCCTCCTTGTGTTACTGGAGCAGCAGAGGCATGGGCTTCAGGAAAGAGTAAATTCATGGGTTGTCCTTAGTCATTAATAGTCAAAGTGAGATAATTAAACGGTTGCCATTAAACTTAGGCGGGTCTGGCCGATTTGTTGGTAAAAATTATCAACAAACTCCTCTAAAGTCTTAGTTTCAATGGCCCGGCGTAAAGCCGCCATTAACCGTTGGTAATAGCGCAAATTATGGATAGTATTCAGCCGAGCTCCCAGCATCTCACGACAGCGGTCAAGGTGGTGCAGATAAGCACGGCTGTAGTGTTGACAAGTATAGCAGTCACACTCAGTGTCTATTGAACGGTGATCATCTCGGTAACCAGCATTGCGCAGTTTAAGTACTCCATCCGTTACAAACAGATGTCCATTGCGGGCATTGCGGCTGGGCATCACACAGTCAAACATATCAACTCCCCGACAGACGCCTTCAACCAAATCAGTCGGTTTACCAACTCCCATTAAGTAGCGCGGTTTATCTCTAGGGATCTGCGGGTGCAATTGTTCAAGGATGTTCAGCCGTTCGGCAGCCGGTTCACCCACGGCCAGTCCTCCAATCGCATAGCCATCAAAGCCGATCGACTGTAAACCCTCCAATGATTGTAGACGGAGATCGGGATAAATACCTCCTTGGATGATCCCAAATAAGGCATTACTATTTTGCAAAGCAGCGAAGTGCTCACGGCTACGTTGAGCCCAGCGTAGTGATAATTCCATGGAATCTCTAGCCGTCTGCCAACTGCAGGGATAGGGAGTGCACTCATCGAAGATCATCACAATATCCGATCCCAGTGCCGTTTGAACAGATATTGATGTCTCTGGATTTAAAAAGATCGGCGAACCATTAATCGGATGACGAAAATGCACACCAGCTTCAGTGATTCGGCGCAGATGGCTCAAGCTAAACACCTGAAAGCCTCCGGAATCGGTTAAGATCGGCCCCGACCACTGCATAAAAGCGTGCAAGCCTCCCTGCTGCTGGATAATATGTTCACCAGGACGCAACCAGAGATGAAAAGTGTTACCCAGTAAAATCTGCGACCCACTGGCAGCAACTTCTTCAGGAGATAATCCTTTGACTGTGCCATAGGTACCAACCGGCATAAAAGCCGGTGTCTCAATCGCTCCTCGCAAGCAGGTCAAGCGACCACGGCGCGCTCGTTGGTCAGTGGTAATCAGTTCAAATTGCACAAATAACAGAATATCGTAATAGTCTGGCCAAGCCTGTTATGGATTAAACTGCTTTCGCTAGCAATCCGACGGTAGGTGGGAAGATTATAAAGAACAACCGCTCCTGCGGCAAGGTTGGCTTGCACTAGCGTGATTGAAGCCAAAAGCGGTCGTGCACCAAACAGGAATCAATGACTAACCCAATCTCCGATCAGAAGTTGAAGGGATGTTGTATTAGAATTGTGCAGGGTATGCTCTTGGGGTGATTGACATCAAGGCTCATCAACATAGTGTGGAGATTGCTGGTAAGAATAGTGTATCCTGAAATTTAGCCTTTGCCGATAGTAAATCGTAAGCAGGAAAATAGGTAACTATCCTATCAGTAAAGTAGCTTGTAATCGCTGATTATAAGAATCATAAGATTGAATCTCATCCAATTCTTCCAAGGTTTCTCCTGAGGTTTAAACACACCCATCAGCCATACGTTTTGAGCCATCGGTGATTATGATCTGCCACCGAAAATTTCATTGGTTTGACAAAACTGACAATTTCCTTGTTCTAAATATTTGATCTAGCTTTTTATCATAACCGGTATGATGGTATGTGCTAAATACCGCTTTTCTAATATCTACAGAGTATCCATGGAAAATATTAATTACACAATCTTATATATAGGATATCGTCTTTTGTTATTTTAAGGGGTTTCCCTATCTATGAATGATACAGTAAAATCATCTAAAATGAATTTAATCTAAATTTTGATTATTTTAAGTACTATTCAATAATTTAGTTAAGATGTACGATATTTTTGATGCATACAATTAAAATCGTAGTAGAGATAAATCAGAATTGAATGTACGTCCCTCCATCTATTATTATCCACCTCATTTTTCTATAAGGATTTATTATGAATCAATATGTTTTTAAATCTACCATGGGACCTATAAAACCTAATTATAGTAGTGTTTATAATCATAAAAAATATTTAAATAGCGGTAAGTCTATCAAAAACGTTCCTTGGTTTATTTCCGAAAATAAAACGGCTATTTATTCTAATAACCTGGTAAATAGCCACCCTATTAACAACCCAATTATTGGACCGAATGCGGGATTTATTAAGGTGCCCCGGAAATATATCGTTAACGACCAAGTTATTAAACAAAATACGAACTTTGCTCCTGCTATTCAGTCACATCTATACCCATATGGATCTACCACGAAATCTACGAAAATTTTTCACAATAATCTGGTAAATAGCCACCCTATTGACCACCAAAGTACTGGACAGAATTCGTACTTTGTTCCTACTGTTCAGAAATATACAGATCATGCAACCTATCCTAGAAAAAAATCATATGTTCCTTGGTTTATTTCCGAAAATAAAACGGCTATTTATTCCAATAACCTGGTAAATAGCCACCCTATTAACAACCCAATTATTGGACCGAATACGGGATTTATTAAGGTGCCCCGGAAATATATCGTTAACGACCAAGTTATTAAACAAAATACGAACTTTGCTCCTGCTATTCAGTCACATCTATACCCATATGGATCTACCACGAAATCTACGAAAATTTTTCACAATAATCTGGTAAATAGCCACCCTATTGACCACCAAAGTACTGGACAGAATTCGTACTTTGTTCCTACTGTTCAGAAATATACAGATCATGCAACCTATCCTAGCAAAAAATCATATGTTCCTTTCATAAGTAAATTAAATCAAGCATTCTCTGTTCATTCAGTGAATTTAGGAGGAGCAAGTTCTGTACATCCGTTAAATTCTCAGTATATTAATGTAAAACCAACTCCTACTGAAAAAGTAAAATTAGATGATACAGCTTCTTTAATTTCTAATGATGATATCCCTGATATTAATAGTATTAAAGAATTCGAATCTTACCAGAACAATAAAGATGAGGAACTTGTATCATTCTATAAAAATAATTCAATTGACCCAGAAAAAGTGGAAAAATCATATGAATACTATAAAAAAAATTTAAAAGGAAAAATTAATCTAAAATATTATTTGGCAATCCGAGATTACTGCGGTGAAGATTATAAAAAAATGCATGCCTATACTCAGTCCCAACTCAGTAATAAGTCTACTAAATACCAAACTTATGATCATGTTTTACAGCTTAAACAAGATAATTTATATAATGCATTGTGTTCACTTGGACAGACAAAAGGTTTTACAATTGACGAAAGTTTGAGATTATATAAAGTTGCAAAATTATCGCAGAGGGAAATTGACCAATTAAAACCAGGTAAAATTTATGAACCTCATAAGTTTTTTAGTGTGTCACGAGGAAAAAAAAGTATACTAGATTCTGAGTATTTCACCAAGCTTGATCCAAAGAAAGATATCGATAAAAAAAGAGTGTTTTTTGTAATTGAAAATTCTGGTAAATATGCTGTCGATTTGCAGTATTTTAGTGATTTTAAAGGAGAGAAAGAGGCTCTTTTTCTCTCAACTGCCAAATTTGAAATAAATCAAGTCAAACAGAACGGTGATTTTTTACAAGTTTATATGAAATGTATTAGTGATTGATTTGAATATCAGTTATCTTTGTTAAAAGATAGAAATCTTATATCTTGACCATCGAATTATAAAGGCGCTGGATTAACGCAACAAATGCAACATTTTGCATAATTGTATTAATCCAGTTTCCGATTTTGTTGAGCATAGGCTACCCAATGCGGTGAATAATCGCTTAAACATTTGCTCAATTGGTGAGAAGCCATCACCGCTGTAGCGACCATTAGCTTAGCCGATCCTATAACTTTAAGTCTATATAAACTGATGTCCTTATGGATGGGATTGAGTGCTCAATGACAAGCAGGTCAATGCTATCAGTACCCTCGAAAAGCTGGTAGTGCCTCATAATGATTGATAATGAAATCTATTGAGGTAGGCGCCGATAATTTTTTCATGTACCTCTATGGATTTGGAAAAGCAAATGGTTTTTCTAGCTAATCGCTTGATATGTGTCCGTAAAGTTAGATTATGGCGTTCAATACGTTGAGTAAAAATTTTACCCACTAGATGCTTGAGATGGGGAAGTTGCTGTTGATAATTTAACCAGCCATCGGTAGTGGACATTCCTATTGAGAAACGTTTAAGTCAATGAAATAGTTTTTGTAAAGTTTCGCTAGTTCTGGCTCCAAAAACAGGGGCAAGTACTTTCTTTCGTTTAGGGCTTGTTGAGGTTTCACATGGGAAGCCATAGATAACTACAAGCCATAGCCAACAGGGTTTGATAATTTCGCTTCAATTTATCATACCGAGTGGCAATGGCTCTATAATGTTTCAATCTAGCAAAGGCATTTTCTACCAAGTGCCGTAATTTGTAGAGGTGGTGTTCTATCGTAGTATTCCTGATGACTGAGTTTTTTTTCCTCGGGATACCTGGGATAGCACCTTTATTAAGGATTTGTTGGCATATTTCCTCACTATCATAACCCTTGTCGGCAGTCAGTACCGTAGGCACTGATAGAGATTCAATCAGCGCTGGGGCTTGTGAAGCATCGTGAACTTGACCGCCAGTGATTTTAAAAGAAACTGGTAAGCCAAAACTATCTACAGCAAGGTGAATTTTACTGGTATGACCCGCACGGCTGATGCCAATAGCCTCACCATGCTTTCCAGCAGCCCCAGCACTATGTTGGTGAGCTTTGATGTAGCTTCCATCTATGAATATTCATTCTAAATCAGGGTCTTGTATCACTACTTTAAAAATCCTCAGCCACTTGCCCGTCATCGACCAGTCATTAAATTTCTTGTAGATAGAACTCCACTTGCCAAATTTCTTCGGTAAATCACGCCAAGGGCACCCTACACGCATTCGATAGAACATTCCCTCAACTTCTAAACGAAGATCAGGCTTGTCATAAATTCCTTCTTGGAGCATGATCGCTTTTAGCTTTGACCACTGCTCGTCATTGAGCATTAAGCGGGGCATTGAAAACTCGTTCTATTGCAGAGTTGAGAACCACAATATTACCGGTTTTATATTTTATTTCAATCCGTTACAACGAAACCTCAACAGGCTCTGGTGCCAAAGGATTTATATTGCTATTTGTTCCTTGGCCTACTTCCCTAAAAAAAGAAGTGTCCGAATCCGCCGAAGAATCACCAGTGGTCATTTTATATGCTGACAGACTTTTCGCTAATGATGTATAAGATGCAGGAGAATTATTATCGTCCGGTGATTCATGTCTAGGACTGTTATCGTTATGGGCTGTGCTAGGTGAACGATTTGATTGCCTCCAAGATAGGCCGTAACCTGATATAAAACTAACTATACTACCCACACCAACATATACAATAAATTGATTTATGTCAAATGGAAAATTTTTAAAATATTTGGACAGATCCATTAAATAATTTTTAATATCAAAGACTTGCTTCTGATCTTGAATACTTTGGATTTTACCTGAAGACCCTGTGGGTAAATTATTATCCCCTTTTGGATCAAGATCCAATTGTGTCGATGTACAGAATGAATGTATAAAATAACTTGTATATATAACTATTACTGGACCTATTAACCATGCCCATCTAGTATAGTAAGAAGAACTTTCTGATGAAACATTTTCATTACATTCCTCAGGAGTCTGGTTTTCTTTAGAGTCAGAAGATGTTGATTCTGTTACAATGGAGTTACTAGATATAGTGGTATTTTCCAAATTTCCCCTTAAGGACTGGAAATAATTGGAGAAGTAATTTAATACAGTATAGAGGCGCAATAAGGGGCTACTTTCGCTTACCGTCTCACTTGAAGTCTTAAAAGATGCTTTTGAATTTTTCGAAACCAAAGTTAATTTTTTTTTGATAGATTGCTTTTTCGTTACGTTCGGGTTTTCTTTTTTTAAATTAGATCTAGTTTCTACCATAATTTTCTCCAAAAATAGTTTATTTGACTATTAATTTAGCTTTTGTTTTTTCGTCAAGTGAGCAATAATTAATACCTTTAAATTCAGTTACCTGATTTAGTGAGTTCAGTAAAAATAACCCCTCTTTGTATTGTTGGATTGTTCCATTTTTATTAGTTGTTTTCTGAGTAAAAATTATATGTGAGAAAGTAACTTTATCCATATTATTCACATTTGCTAAAGTTTTGTAATCAATATGGTTTAGATCAATGAATTCAGGTTCGGACGATGCTGAAGATTCTTGATTTTTATTTTTGTATTTTTCAAATTTAGCCTTATAATTATTCAAATTAGTATTCACAAATTCTTCAGTATTCTTGGTAATTATCTTGTACGGTTTGTTATCGTCTCTCCTGTTTACAGGGAGAGCTTCACATGAGGCTGTCGTGGATGATACGGTAGGCATTATTTCGGAAAGGTCAGACCATGTTGAGTGCTGATGTAGCTCGTTATCACCACTCGCAATGCTATCAGGTTGAGAGGCTATTGTAGAGGATGGCGGCCCCTGGTCAGGGATTACTTGCTCTGGGGAGTCAGATTGCGGCTCAGGAGTCGATACCTGCGAAATAATTTTCGGTTTTTCTGGCGTTTCTGTCACTCCTGACTCTCCTGACTCTGCAGCGGATGCCACCGGAGCAGCTCGCTGTTGAAGTACCATCTGTGCTTGACGTTTTATTAATTCAAAATGGCTGTTATTCAGTGAGTAGGCATTGGTGATCTGATGAGGATCAAATTGCTGAACTAATGGCACACCTAGCCGATAGATCAAGCTGAACTGCACTTGATGGGTCCGCAAACCACCATTGGAAATTTGAAAACCATAGCCAGCACTAAAAAGTGGTATAGGGGCATAATCAATGCCGATTGTTGCGGTAGAGGCTTTGGGTAACGATCGCTGTTCAGTTTTCTGAACTAATGAGCGGCTAAAATAGTGTGCCAGTAACAATTGCGCCCGCAAGTAAGGCTGTTGACAGATCGTTCGCTGTAGCTGTAGATCGATTCCTTCTGCTGGACGGCTCTGTAGAGTATTCTCTGTGTCAGAATGCCAGTTGCTTAGTGGCAAATAGCCATTTAGTCTGATGATTCCTTGGACGCCATGCCACTCTAATCCTAGGCCTAGGCAGCTATGACTTCCTTGTCCGTGGTAGTCGTAAAATAAGTTATATCCCCAATAGCCAGGTGAGCGGGTGAGATGGCGTTGACCAACACCTATATTGTAGGTTGTCTGCAAAGAGTCATGCTGCAAGCCAAGCTGGGTGAGCAGCAGCTGTTGTTTTCGCTGGTGTAATGGCAGCAGAAGCTCTCCGTAGCCGCTGAACAGGTCATACTTAGAGATAGGGGGGTTAAGTACCACCGCCGATTGGCCAAACTGGTTTATCCACTCAGTAGCCAGTTGTCCTAATTGTTGAATGGCTGTTGGATCATAGTGGACGGCTGCTTGTATGGGGAACAGTGCCCAGAAGTTACAAAAAAACAGCAAATTTTTTATTAATAACTTTTTCCTTGAACGTTGCATGGTCTTTCCCTAAATCTAGCGCCTACTCGGAGTCAAGGCTTATGAGCATTTAGCGATTATTCTTATAAACCAAAGCGATCAAAAACATGGTTTAATAATTTGATCAGCCAACGACACGATCCGTAGTAGCATTTACTGCCTTACCTAGCATAGCTCAATTCTAAAAAAATAAAATGGCAGCTTAACTACTAACCATCAAAGACTGGTGAATGCTTATTATTAAGACTTTATATCTGATAAAATCTCATTTACTGGATAAATAAGCTAGTCGTAGTTAGGTGTTGATTGAATGCATTGGTTAGCCCACTTTACTAATGATTAGAAGTCAGCAACTCTATCAGGATGTCCTAGCCATCGGTTGGCCGGCAACCCTTGCTACCAGGCAACCTTCACCATGCGTTTTGTGGCTATTTAAAAGGCGGGTATTTATTGTTTAAGTTCAGTTTTTAATAATGACTTGTAGCATGTATAACAATCGGTTAAGCTCATTTAATTCGACTTTCGTATTAAGAGACAATTTGGTATGAAGCTTAAATTTCCTCGTGCTGCCCGTCCTTTACTTTACAGTTTAGCGCTATTGCTAGGGATTTTGAGTGGTTTGAGCACCTACACCAGCTGCCATCTCCTAGCCAGCACGATTGCCGATCTGTTTATTAAGTTGTTTAAGTTGGTTAGCTTGCCATTGTTCTCACTCTCATTAATTGTGACCTTAGGTGAACCACAATCAACAACCGCTGCAAAATCACCTTGGCGTCGAACTCTGTGCTACACACTAGGGACTACCTTAATCGCTGCTAGCCTTAGCTGCCTGTTCTACATGATTATTCAGCCGCCCTCTATGGCTGATAGCCCAACAGTAGCCTCAGCAGTTGCCGTACCACCGGCTGTTGGTTATGAACAGCATCTGTTGACACTAATTCCTGACTCCTTGTTGGCTCCCTTTATTGAACAACAGATCATGGGTGTGCTGTTTCTCGCCCTATTACTAGGGGTAGCTCTGCGCAGCCTGCCCTCGTCACCAGCCCAAACAACTTTGCTGCACTTTTTCCAAGGATTACATCAGGTATTAATCACTATCAGCCGCTGGATTATTGCCTGGTTGCCATTGGGCCTGTTTGGTTTTGTCAGCGTGGCATTATTACAAGCACGCCAAGGAGCACTATTTTTACCCTTAAGCCGTTATCTATTGGTGATTATTGCTGCTAACTTGCTACAGGGCGGGATTATTTTGCCTATCTGGTTATGGTGGAACCGTCTCCCTCCCTGGACTACTTTTAAAGCCATGTTGCCAGCATTATCGGTGGCGTTTTTTTCCAAATCTTCGTCAGCAACCCTGCCAATCACCATTGAAATGGCAGAAAAACGGCTGAAGATTACACCCGCTATCAGCCGTTTTGTGTTACCTTTATGCACGACCATTAATATGAATGGCTGTGCCGCTTTTATTTTTACTACGGTTATCTATTTGATGCAAAATCAGGGAGTGGTGATTACCCCGGCTACACTGCTGTTATGGATTGTGATTGCTACTGTGGCTGCCATTGGTAATGCTGGGGTGCCCATGGGCTGTTTTTTCCTCAGCACTGCACTATTAACCAGTATGGATGTTCCAATTGCTCTATTAGGGGTAATTTTGCCCTTTTATACTGTTATCGATATGTTAGAAACTGCATTAAATGTCTGGTCTGATAGTTGTGTCACTGCTGTGGTCAATCAAAAAACCAGGGTTGAATATCGTAACGGATAAGAGGTATAGACTCACTTCAAGTTTTTTAGCAATGGTTGCGCTGTCTGCCTAAATCGTTAAACTGTTACATCAACCATTTCCAATGAGACCATTAGCCTCATCTAATCGGCAAGGAGCTTAAAAATGTCATTAAAAGCTACCCCTATCCAGCGTCGCCGATCAACCCGTTTACAGGTGGGTGGGGTGCCTATCGGTGACGGCGCACCGATTAGTGTGCAGTCAATGACTAATACGCTAACAACTGAGGTGACGGCGACGGTGACACAGATTCAGGCGCTCCAGCAAGCAGGTGCTGATATTGTCCGAGTATCAGTACCCACCATGGAGGCTGCTGAAGCCTTTAAAGCCATTAAACAGCAGGTTACCTTGCCTTTGGTGGCTGATATCCATTTTGACTATCGGATTGCTCTAAAGGTGGCAGAATATGGTGCTGATTGTCTGCGAATTAACCCAGGCAATATTGGTCATCTGCAACGGGTACAAGCTGTGGTAGCAGCTGCTAAGCACCATAATATTCCTATCCGCATCGGGGTGAATGCGGG
The DNA here is from genome assembly GCA_018250175.1 of Alychna victa. Lineage (NCBI taxonomy): Eukaryota > Metazoa > Arthropoda > Insecta > Lepidoptera > Hesperiidae > Alychna > Alychna victa. The sequence continues at coordinate 15,238 of DWNI01000024.1, forward strand.
TTCACTAGAGCGCGATCTGCAAGAAAAACAGGGCGGCACTACGGCAGAGGCACTGGTAGAATCGGCGCTGCGTCATATAGAATACTTTGATAAATTAAATTTCCAAAATTTTAAGGTGAGTGTCAAGGCCTCAGAGGTGTGGTTAGCTGTGCAGGCTTATCGGTTGCTGGCACAACAGATCCAGCAGCCGCTACACCTTGGAATTACTGAGGCTGGTGGTTTACGCAGTGGTGCTGTTAAATCAGCAGTGGGCTTGGGGTTACTGTTAGCTGAAGGCATTGGAGACACACTGCGGATCTCTTTAGCCGCTGATCCGATTCAAGAGGTTAAAGTTGCTTTTGACTTGCTAAAAGCATTACGACTGCGTAGCCGAGGCATTAATTTTATTGCCTGTCCAACCTGTGCTCGCCAAGAGTTTGATGTGATTCAGACAGTAAATCTTTTAGAGCAACGACTTGAAGATATCACCTTGCCATTGGATGTTTCGATCATCGGCTGTGTGGTCAATGGTCCTGGCGAAGCTCAACAAGCTGATTTGGGAGTAGCGGGTGGCCATAAACGCAGTGGTTTTTATATCAATGGTGTCCGTCAAAAGCTACGCTTAGATAATCACTTATTGGTCGATGAACTAGAGCAGCAGATCCGCGCTCAAGTGGCTCAACGAAGCGAACAGATTGCTATCCAGAGTATTGAGTGTTAATTAATAAAGGTTAGCCATGAAGCGGCGGTTACAAGCAATACGGGGAATGAATGACGGGTTACCCGAACAATTAGTTGATTGGCAGCAGATAGAGGCTATTTTGCGTCAACTGGTAACCACTTATGGCTACCAAGAGATCCGCACACCTATTGTTGAACAGGCAAATCTGTTTATTCGCTCAATTGGCGAAGCGACTGATGTGGTGGAAAAGGAAATTTATCTATTTAACGATCGTCAAGGCGAATTACTGGCTTTACGCCCTGAAGGGACAGCCGGGTGTGCGCGTGCCGGAATAGAACATAGTCTGTTTTATCACCAACAGCAGCGTCTTTGGTACCTAGGGCCGATGTTTCGCTATGAGCGGCCCCAAAAAGGAAGATATCGACAATTTCACCAATTCGGTGTTGAGGCTTTTGGCCTAACTGGGCCAGCTATTGAAGCTGAACTTATTTTAATGACTAAGCGCTTATGGGAAACGTTGGATGTTCATTCACAGCTACAGTTACAAATAAACTCGATTGGCTCCACTGCCGAGCGAAAAGTGTATCGACAAGCCTTAGTCGACTATTGGCAGCAAAATTATTCGCAGCTTGATACAGATAGCCAGCGGCGGTTAGCAACCAATCCATTGCGCATCTTAGATAGTAAGCATCCACAGGTTCAGGCACTATTAGTCAAGGCACCACGACTATCAGAGTATTTAGCAGAGGATTCGCGCCAACATTTTGCCGACTTCTGCCAATTATTAACTCAGTTACAGATCCCCTACCAAGTCAATGAGTGCCTAGTCCGTGGTTTAGATTACTATAACCGCACTGTGTTTGAATGGGTAACTAAAGCCTTAGGAGCGCAAAACACTGTATGTGCTGGTGGGCGTTATGATGGGTTGGTAGAACAGCTTGGAGGAACCCCAACGCCTGCTGTAGGTTTTTCTGTAGGTTTAGAACGCTTATTACTGCTTTGGCAGCAACAACCGCAACGTTTAAGTAGGTTATCCACGGCTGATTGTTATATGATGGCCGCTGGCCAGGGAAGCATCGAAGTGGCATTTTCTCTAGCGGAACAGATCCGCAGTGCATTGCCACAGTTGCGAGTGATGACCCATTGTGGGGATGAACCATTCGCTAAGCAGTTTAAACAGGCAGACAAAGTAGGAGCGCGGTTCGCCATTGTGCTGGGTGAACGTGAATTAGCTCAACGGCAGGTAAGCATTAAACGATTGGGGCAGCCAGCAGCCGAGGTGGCCAATCAATGGTTAGTGCCGCAATCACAATTAGTTGAGCGGCTGCAGCAGTTATTCAATGAATAGCTATAATCATAGGAAACAGTGGGTGAACAGTATCAATAATCAAGCAAAATTCAACAGTAGGTTGGGTTGTCGGCAAGCGTTCGGGATAGTAGCGATTATTATCCTATTGGGTTTAGGTTATGCTGGCTATCGCTGGCATCATCGACCTCAACGAATTGAGCAGTCAAAGTTAGCAGCCCGTGCTTATGCAGCGTTGCTGCCAAACTTAACAGTAAAAACTGATACGATAAACAATGAGGTTGATAACCCAGCACTGGAAAAGCGGGTAGGCTTATTTATGCAGCAGTATGGTGATACCACTTATGGCACACTACTCGCCTTACAATGGGCCAAGTATTGGGTAGAGAAACCAGAGTATACACGGGCTGCTACGGTATTAGAAAAAGCATTATCTCAAGTTGCAGATTCTGAACTAAAGCCGGTTATCTGCTTACGGCTAGCTTGTTTGTATCATCAGTTAAAACGGTATGATGAAGCATTAAAGGTGCTCACTGCGATTAAAAAGACTGAGCGCTCATGGCTACCAAAGCGGAATCAAGAGAGTATCCAGATCTGGTGGTTAGCAGCACAAGCCTTGCGCGGTGATATTTTACAGAGTCAACAGAATATTACTGATGCTAGAGCAGCCTACCAGCAGGCGTTAACTTATGCAAATGCTTTAGCGGACACTAGGACACTGCTAATTCAGCTTCGACTGCAGCTGGATGATATGCCAGCTAGCCAGGAGCAGCCATGAACTTAGATTATCAGTTCGCTAAAATAACTCTATTACTGCTGGTTGGGCTATTAAGCGGCTGTTCATCATTAAACCGTGAAAAAGATGTGGTTCAAATCTCACCGCTGCCAGCGGTAGTAAACCAATTAGCGATTCAGAGGTCATGGCAGCGTAGAATCGGGCAAGGTGTTGGTCCCTTCTATTCCCGATTACAACCCGCTTATCATCAAGGTAAGCTGTATGTTGCTGATCGCCAGGGTAATGTCGCAGCACTGAATGCCAAAACGGGGGATGTTATCTGGAATATAAGGCTGACAGGACCTGGCAAAAAACGCAATGCGCTATTATCTGGGGGTATCACAGTGGCTGATCAGCAGTTGCTGTTAGCCAGTGAAAATGCTGAAATAATTGCTCTGCAAGTGGCCGATGGCCAAATTGCTTGGAGACAATCGGTGTCAGGTGAAGTCATTTCACAGCCACTCTGTTACCAAGGAATGGTAATTATCCATACTAACAATGGGGTACTGGAAGCTTTGGAACAGCAAACAGGCAAATCGCGTTGGCAGCAGATCCTAGATATTCCCATTCTCTCTCTGCGTGGCTCGTCGAACCCAGTCGCTTGCATTGAGGGAATAGTGGTGATTGGCAGTAAAAATGGGCGTGTTCATGCTTTTACGGTTGATCAAGGAGAGCTTTTATGGCGACAGCAAATTGCACAACCCACGGGTGCTACGGAGATTGATCGGCTTAATGATGTGGCAGCCACACCGTGGATTTTCGGTGATCGCGTGTTCGCGCTCAGTTACCATGGAACATTAAGCGCTTTAGCACTGCACAGTGGTCAGGTAATCTGGCAACGCCCGATTAGCTCCGCCAGTGATTTTCTGGTTGATGGCGATCGGTTGATTATCGTTGATCAGTCAGATGCGATTATCGCCTTAGATAGCCGTAGCGGCCTGGAGATTTGGCGTCAAACGGCTTTGCGATATCGGCAATTAACGTCACCGACTCGCTATCAGGATTGCTTAGTGGTTGGAGATGCGCAGGGCTATCTGCATTGGTTGTCACCGGATGATGGACAGTTTGTCGCGCAGCAATTTTTACATCGCAGCGGTTTATATACTGCTCCAGTCGTTACTGGTGAACGGTTGGTTGTGCAGACCCGTAAGGGTCAGGTGTTTGCTGTCAGCCAATGATAAGATGGGTAGACTTCTCTCTAGATTAAACAGTAGAGAGAAGCAAAGAGAACAAATCGGTGCAACTTGTTATTTAACTATTGCTCGACTAGCTTATCGAACAGGATCTGGCTGCTTCGCCTAATAAAGGTGCTAATACGTGTTTATTAAGTTCATCGCGAGGGCCATTCCAACTGGGGCGATTTCCTTTCGCCCGTTCTTCGAGGTATACAAGTGCTCCAGATAATGCATTCATTGCATTAATTTTTTCTTCCGTGATTTGAGTTGGAATACTATTGCTGTCGGTTTGACTGGAAGGCTGAACGTGGGTTTCCGGTGCTGGGGTTTCTAGTGTTCGATCATTTGGTTTTTCTATGCTTGCTACAGAGTTATCGTTCATATTATTTCCTCTTACGAAGGTTAAAATTATTGTTTTTACTGCCAATGCGTATATTAAATGAATGTTAATTAAATGGGTAGGCCTTTATACGCTATATTATGCCAAATCATATTTGACGAACTAAAAATAAATTCACATTATTATTATGTTTTTAAACTAAAATATTAACTAGTATCAGCCACTAAATAGCGAGAGCCATGGCTTACTTAAGCTCTATTACGGCGCTTATTGGGGAAAAATAGTAATCTTAAATTAGGTTATGGATGAAGAATTTCGTAGGTCTCGTTAAAAGCGTGAGTTAAGCACACGACTGATGGTATCATAAACAAAGGTTGGTATTAGGCCGACCTTTATAATTTATTGAGGTTACTTTATGCTATTAATTAGTCGTCCGGTTCCTGACTTTACCGCTGCTGCCGTATTAGCGGATGGCACTATTCAAGACAATTTTAACTTGAAGCAGCAAATCACCGGCAAGATGGCGGTAATATTCTTTTATCCACTGGACTTCACTTTTGTCTGTCCCTCTGAGTTGATCGCTTTTGATCGTCGAATTGCTGAATTTCAAAGTAAAGACGTGGTGGTAATTGGCATTTCTATTGATTCACAATTTACGCATGTGGCTTGGCGGCAGACACCAGTGAATCAGGGAGGCATTGGGCCACTACAATATCCATTGGTATCCGATGTGAAGCATGAGATTTGCCGAGCCTTTGGCGTGGAGCATCCGCAAGCTGGGGTGGCACTTAGGGGCTCATTTTTAGTTGATCAACAAGGGATTGTGCGCCATATGGTGGTTAATGATTTGCCTTTAGGTCGCAATATTGATGAGATGTTACGGATGGTTGATGCATTACAATTTCACCAAACCTATGGTGAAGTCTGCCCAGCTCAATGGCGCACGGGGCAGCCAGGAATGCAGGCTGATCAACAGGGCGTGGCCAGCTATTTAAGCCAACACGCCGATAAACTCTAGAGTTCGGTTACCTTTTTGATAAGCTGAGTTGCCAAGCAGGCGCTTTGCCGATGAGGAGATTCAAAGCGCCTGAAAGCAACCAGCGAGTTATTATACAACTTTTTTCTGCTGGGGGGAGTGGTGGTGTTAATGGAAGCTTTTCATCGTTACTCCGAGATCATGGTCTGTTTATCGGCAACATTTGAATGGACAAATTGGCCACTATAAGCCGTCATCAAAGTAATCGTAATGCAAATTAAAGTGAGCCATAAGTAGGGGAGATAGGCAAAAGTTGCGACTCCCAATAGCTGGCTCATAAAGATACCATTGTCACTCCAAGGGACCATCCCACAAGTTAAAGTTCCTCCGAATTCAGCATTGCGTGATAGATCGTAGCGAGAAATTTTCAAACGATCGTAATGCCTTAGCATGATGGTTGGGGTTAAGATCAGGGACACATACATGGCACTGCCAAAGAGATTGCCGAGAAAGGCAATGATTAGTGTTGCTAGGGTTAATCGGCCTGGATTTGTAATCCACGGTTCTAAACGTTGTGAAATCACCGTTAAGGCACCGATTTTTTCTAGCAAACCACCAAATCCCAGTCCCAAAATAATAATGATAACTGACTCAAGCATGGAGAAAAGGCCGCCTCTTGAGAGCAAATTATCAATCAACTCAACTTGAGTTTGAATTGCTTGGGGATGATACAACGCCTGTAAGGCTACCTTGATTGTGCTCTGTTGTATCAATAAGGTCCAGATAACGCCCAATAGGGCACCTAGGCTAATGACTAGAAAGGCGGGTTGGCGTTTAGATAGCAACAACAGTACGATGGCAACCGGAATAAAAGCCAGTGGGGTAATTTGGAATTGAGAAACCAGTGTTTGGGTAACTTCAGTGACTTGGGTGAGATCGACCTTCTGTCCAAAGTGGAAGCCTGCCAGGGTAAATAGGCAAGCAGTGATGATATAGCTGATTAAAGCAATTGGCAGCATATTCTTAATATGCCGCACGATCTCTACTTCAGCCATGGTGGCTGCTAAAATCACCGAATCGGATAGAGGGGATAGTTTGTCACCAAAATAGACCCCAGACAATACAGCACCAGCAATCAAAGGTGCTGGAATAGATAAGCTTTTTCCAATACTCATCATGGCAATGCCAGTGGTTGCTGCCGCTCCCCAAGAGGTTCCTGTGGCCAATGAGGTGAGTGAACAGATAATTAAAGCGATTAATAAAAAGTAGGTAGGATGAATCAGCTTTAATCCATAATAAATGATGGTTGGGACAATACCACCACTTATCCAGCTGCCAATCAGTGCACCAACCGCCAATAAAACTAAGAGGGCACCAAGGCCATGACAGATACTCTCGCGAGCGGCTGATTCTAGGCTTGCATAAGCATTACCTAGCCAAAGACCTAGCGCTAGTAAAATAAACCAGCCAGCAAACAGTGCCAATGGTACTGGCAAATCTAACCAAGTTGTAAAAGAAAAAGTTAGCAATAAAAATAAGCTCAACGCAACCAGCAGTTGAGGCAATGAGGGCAAACGCGGTTTCTGTATCATAATATCCTTAGATCATCAAAGCTGCCTTAGCGGGATAGAGCTGCTGGTAGTGGTGAAAGTAGTACTAAAGAAATAACCGATAGTTATTAGGATGGTAGCACATGCAAAAGTCAACATTGGTGTGCAGTCGTGTGGAAAATATCACCGACTCAACAGGAAATTATTAAATATCAAGGTTAGTAACTCTTAAAGCGTTTTCTTCGATAAATAGCCGTCGAGGTTCGACATCATCACCCATCAGTGTACTGAATAGCTGATCAGCAGCTATGGCATCTTGAATAGAAACCTGCAGCATACGACGGTTTTGAGGGTCCATCGTTGTTTCCCACAGTTGATCAGCATTCATTTCACCAAGCCCTTTATAGCGCTGGATACTAAGTCCACGACTGGCCTCTTGAATCAACCAAGTCACTGCCTGTTCAAATCGATTAATCGGTTGTTGGCGTTCACCACGGGCGATTAGAGCACCGGGCTCAAGTAGATCGGTAAAAGGTTGGCGATACTCAATTAATTTGTGATAAAGCTCACTTTGCACAAAACCAACATCAAGGCAAGTTGTCTGTTCAATTCCATAAGTTGTTGTGTGTAAAATCGGGATAACAGTTGGTTGCTCAAGATCAGTTTGTAAGCTAAATCGATGCTGATTGCCTTGCGGATTCTCACTGTTTAAAGCGGTGACCAAATCATTACACCAGGCAGTGACTCGATCGCTATCGATGAGATCAGTTTCAGTCAGCAGGGGTTGATAGATCAGCTGCTGTAATAGAGTATGGGGATAATGGCGTTTCCAATGGTCAATCAAGCGCTGTAGGCGGTGGTAGGCTTGTACTAATTTTTCCAGCGCCTCTCCTTGAATGGGTAGAGCTTCAGGGTGGATAAATAGTGCCGCCCCTTCTAGAGCTAAGCCAATTTGATACTGACGTAAGGCTTCATCGTCTTTAATATAGTGCTCTTGCTTACCTTTTTTTACTTTATAAAGAGGGGGTTGAGCAATATAAAGATGCCCACGTTCAATAATCTCAACCATTTGTCGATAAAAGAAGGTAAGCAGTAGAGTACGAATGTGCGAACCATCAATATCGGCATCAGTCATAATGATGATACTGTGATAGCGAAGCTTATCCGGGTTGTACTCATCATGGCCAATACCGCAACCTAAGGCAGTAATTAAAGTCACCACTTCTTGTGAAGTCAGCATTTTATCAAAACGTGCCTTCTCGATATTCAGGATTTTACCTTTAAGGGGTAAAATGGCTTGATTTTTTCTTGAACGGCCCTGCTTAGCGGAGCCACCAGCAGAATCACCCTCAACCAGATAGAGCTCAGAGCGGGCTGGATCACGCTCTTGGCAATCGGCTAACTTGCCGGGCAAACCCGCTAAATCTAAAGCGCCTTTTCGCCGAGTCAATTCCCGAGCTTTACGGGCTGCTTCTCGGGCACGAGCAGCCTCAACAATTTTATTAACCACCACCTTGGCATCATTGGGATACTCCAAGAGAAATTCGGCTAATTTGTCAGAAACAACTGATTCAACAAGCGGTTTTACTTCCGAAGAGATCAACTTCTCTTTGGTTTGCGAAGAAAACTTAGGATCAGGAACTTTGACTGAGACAATAGCTGTTAATCCCTCACGAGCATCATCACCAATAGTTTGCACTTTGGCTTTTTTGAGAAAGCCCTCCTGCTCCATATAATGATTTAGTGTGCGGGTAAGCGCTCCTCTGAAGCCCGCCAAGTGACTACCACCATCACGCTGTGGAATATTATTGGTAAAACAAAAGACGCTCTCTTGGAAGCTATCGTTCCATTGCAGTGCAACCTCAATATCAACACCCTCTTTTTCACCCTTACAATAAAATACGGTGGGGTGTAAGATTTTTTTAGTCTGATTCAGATAATCAATAAAAGTTTTTACTCCTCCTTGATAACTAAAAACCTCTTTTCGTCCCGCTCGCTCATCAATTAAGGTAATAGCAATACCAGAATTTAGGAAAGCAAGCTCACGTAATCGCTTGACAAGGATTTCGTAGCTGAGGATGACACTGCTGAAGATGGTGGGGCTCGGCCAAAATCGGATATGCGTACCAGTGCTATCAGTCTCTCCAATCACTTTGAGGGGTGCTTCAGGCTCTCCTAGGCGGTAACGCTGCTCATGGATTTTACCATGGCGGTGAATCGTTAATGTCAGACGATCGGACAGAGCATTAACCACCGAGACGCCCACACCATGCAAGCCACCAGATACCTTATAAGTATTGTCATCAAACTTACCACCCGCATGCAATACGGTCATAATAACTTGGGCCGCTGATACTCCCTCTCCGGCATGCCGATCAACGGGTATTCCCCGGCCGTCATCTTGAACACTGGCCGATTGATCAGTATGCAGGGTAACAATAATGTTTTTACAAAAACCGGCTAGGGCTTCATCGATAGCGTTATCAACCACCTCGAACACCATATGGTGCAAGCCGGAGCCATCATCCGTATCACCGATATACATACCGGGACGTTTACGAACGGCATCCAGCCCTTTAAGGACTTTAATGCTGGAAGAGTCGTAATTGGTGGCCATGAAATTCCCTCGTTATTAATCTAATAGCGTTATTGTGCCATGTTTTATTGCAAACAGCTTACCTTTTTTATCAAGTAGATCAGAGAGATGCTGTTTATCTAACGCACTGGTAAACAGCTGACCTGAAATCTCTTGTAAACAAGCTATCAGTTGCTGGCGTCGCTGCTGATCTAATTCAGCTGGAAAGTCATCCAGTAGATAGAGACAGTGTTGACCGGTTTGTTGAGTAAAAAAAGCGCCTTGTGCTAAGCGCATTCCATACAACAATAACTTTAATTCACCACGAGAGAGCTGGATTTCGATGGGTTGACCAGCAGCTCGGATAGATAAATTAGCCCGATGGGGACCTAGACGAGTATAGCTCAGTGCGCAATCTCGAGGAAATTGTTGAGACAGCAGCTGCTGGTAATCCATAGCCTCCCAGCCAGGTTGAAACTCACAGCTTAACGAGTAGTCAGGTAACAGCTTCGCCCAAATAGCACTTAGGTAGGGCTGTAATCCATTGCAATACTCCAAGCGCCAGTCGCTAATTTGGTGGGCTAGGGGAGCCAAGGATTGATCCCAGATCTGCATGGCGTCGTAATGACGTACACTTTTTAATAAGGCATTCCGTTGCTGCAATAAGCGTCGAACCCGGTTCCAAACAGCTAAAAAGTTTGAATTTTGATAAAAACAGCCCCAATCAATAAAAGCACAGCGGTATTTCGCAGGACCGGTGAGCAGTAACAGGCTTTCGGGGGTGATCAGTTGGATGGGTAGCAGCTGAGTGATTTTAGCAATGCTACGACTATCTATACCGTCACAACGTATTTGTGTTGTTCCTTGACGGCTCTTTTGCACGCCAATTTTGTGCCATACATCCTTCTGTTCCAGTCTGCCGTGCAGCGCTAAAGCAGGCTTACCGTGCTGGATAATAGAGGCAATCAAAGGCTGGCGAAAACTGCGTCCATGGCTTAATAGATAGATAGCCTCTAAGAGACTGGTTTTTCCACTGCCATTAGGGCCCAACAGTGCATTAAAGCTCTTATGTAATTCAAGATCAGCCGTTGTAATATTACGAAAATGGCTGATCATCAGCCGATGTAGGGTCATTAGAGACGCATAGGCATAACAACATACATGACCCTCTGACAGGCACAATCTTCAACCATAACTCCTGAGAGAGAGTCAGTTAAGTGAAAGCGGACTTGCTGGCATTTCAAAGTATTCAGGATATCGAGTAAATAATTAACATTAAAGCCGATTTCTAAGGGAGATTGTTGGTAATCGACATCCAGCAGCTCCTCAGCCTCTTCTTGCTCAGGATTATTAGCGGTTAACCGGAGCTGCCCAGCACTGAGTGAAAAGCGTACGCCCCGTCCTTTTTCATTGGATAAAACAGCAGCTCTGAGTAGTGCATGCTTTAGTGTTTGGCAATCTGCTTCCAAGACTTTATCCGCTCGTTGCGGGATAACACCTCGGTAGTTAGGGAAACGGCCATCGAGCAATTTTGCGGTAAAAATGGTTTGAGGTAGCATGACTCGCAGGTGATTACGACCCAACTGTAACTGGATTGGCAGATCACCGCTGTCAAGTAAACGTGATAACTCCAATACTCCTTTGCGGGGAACGATAGCGCTTTGCTGTGGTAAGGGTTGTGTCAATTCATCATAGGCAATTGCCAAGCGATGACCATCGGTGGCGACAGTACGTAGTTGCTGCTGTTCAGTTTCAAACAGCATTCCATTGAGGTGGTAACGAACATCTTGATGTGCCATTGAGAATTGAGTGCTATCAATCAACTGCTTAATGGTGGCTTGCGGTAATGAAAAGCTGGCTTGACTTTGCCAAGTGCCAATATTAGGAAAATGCGAAGCGGGCAGGCTAGAGAGCGTAAAGCGACTTTGGCCTGATTGCAATATAACTCGGCCATTACCAACGCTCATTGTTATACTCGCCATTTCTGGAAGTCCCCTACAAATCTCTAGCCATTTACGGGCAGGAACGGTAATACTGCCCTCAAAGTAGTCCCCTGATAACGGAATTTGGTTAATCAGTTCTAGATCCAAGTCGGTGCCAGTCAGTGATAATGAACCTTCACTGATTTGTAGTAAGACATGGTGTAAAATTGGCTGCAGTGGACGACTGCTAAGTATGCTGACAACCTGTTGTAGCGGCTTAAGTAGCGCTTCACGAGGTAAAGTAAATTTCATATTTAGACTCAAAGCTAAGAAGACAGGGTACGAATAAGATTAGAGTAGTCTTCTTTAATATCGTGGGTCTCTTCTCTTAGCTGCTCAATTTTTCGGCAAGCATGTAAGACGGTGGTGTGGTCTCGTCCGCCAAAAGCATCACCAATTTCTGGTAAACTGTGGTTAGTCAACTCTTTGGCTAGGGCCATTGCCATTTGTCGTGGCCTAGCCACTGAGCGAGAGCGACGTTTAGAGAGCAGTTCAGCCATCTTGACTTTGTAGTATTCAGCCACCATTTTTTGAATATTATCAATAGTGATAAGTTTGTCTTGCAGTGCAAGCAGATCACGCAAAGCTTCTCGCACAAAATCGATGGTAATCGCCCGTCCAGTAAAATTAGCATTCGCAAACACTCGATTCAAGGCTCCTTCTAACTCACGGACGTTAGATCGAAGCCGTTTGGCAATGAAAAAAGCGACCTCATCAGGAAGGTGGAAGCCATTTTCATCCGCTTTACGCATTAAAATAGCAACCCGGGTTTCCAATTCGGGGGGTTCAATTGCCACAGTTAGACCCCAGCCAAAACGCGATTTTAGTCGATCTTCAACACCATTAATCTCTTTGGGGTAGCGATCGGAGGTTAAAATAATTTGTTGGTTTCCCTCTAAAAGTGCGTTAAAAGTATGAAAAAACTCCTCTTGAGAGCGCTCTTTATTGGCAAAAAACTGTATGTCATCGATCAACAACGCATCCACTGAACGGTAGTGGCGCTTAAACTCCTCAATAGCATTATTCTGCAGCGCTTTGACCATATCTTGCACAAAGCGTTCCGAATGCATATAAATAACTTTGGCACCTTTTTTGTGTTCAATAATACCATTGGCCACGGCATGTAGCAGATGGGTTTTACCTAGGCCAGTACCGCCATAAAGAAACAGGGGGTTGTAGGCGCCTCCTGGGTTATCAGCCACTTGACGGGCTGCCGCTCTCGCTAATTGATTGGATTTTCCTTCAACAAAATTATTAAAGGTGTGCTTGCTATTAAGGTTAGAGCGATACAACTGTTCAGACGGTGCCATTACCTTAACACTGCGTGAAGGTGGCAGCTTGGATTCTGGGGGGGTTGAGAAGTTATGGGACCCTGTATGGGTTGACTTGTGGCCAACTGCAAAGTGTAAATGGATTTTTCGATCACCACAAAAATCAGTGAGCAGGCGATTAATATTGTTTAAATATCGCTCCTTTACCCACTCCAATACAAAGCGGTTGGGTGCATACAACGCCAAGGTATTATCTTGGAGCTCCGCCTGTAGCGGACGGATCCACATACTAAATTCCGTGGCCGAGAGCTCTTCTTGCAGTCTGGTAAGGCAATGTTGCCAAAGTGGAATTGACACTATAAACTCCAATCGAACTAAACCACTAGATTAAAAATAAATTTGATATTCTTCAGCTAAT
>DWNI01000025.1:0-27129 GCA_018250175.1 Alychna victa
CTACCGTTAAGGTGTAGGTCTGGAATTACGGATATCATTGTCATTTTATGTCACCTCATGTTATATGTCTTCCTTGACTATAATATTATAGTCGTTGATGTTTGTGTTTAGATTAACGATAAATAAATGTTACAATACCTATAAGAATTGGCAATCCGAAGTATATCAGCAATAAAATGATTGAAGGTTCATTTGCACTTTCATTTGCACTTTCATTTGCACTTTCATTTGCACTTAATTCTTTTTCTTGTTTAATATCTTCTTTGTCTTGTTGACTATCACATGATGATTGTTTAGATGCGGATAGTTCTTGTGTTACTGAGGAAGTTTTGTCATTGATATCTGTATTTGTTTTGGCTGATACTTCTGTTGAACAAGATATAAATAATACACTCAAAAATAATACTGATAATAAGGTTAACGTTGTTTTGTTGTTTTTCATATTGTACCCCTTTATGTTTGTATTTTTAATTGTCATTGTTAATGGACCCTGTAGGGCTCGAACCTACGACCGTCCGGTTATGAGCCGGGTGCTCTGACCAACTGAGCTAAGGGTCCGAATAGCACAATATAGAATTGTGCTAGTGGATGTTAACCTTTAATTTTGCGAATGCGGTAGTGATTTTTGAATTCTTTCACGATTTCGAGTTCCATGGCTGCAAGTGCAGCTTTGAATACATCGATATTTTCAATATCTTCTTTTTGTACAGATACACTTGGTTTGATTTCTAAGACAGTGTATTCGATTTCATCGAGCATTGCATCCATCGCCATTAACTGTTCATGTAGAATGTAGTTACGTACACGTGCAGCTACTGGAATGTTGTTACATGTTAAGTCATCATTGAAGTCAGATGCAAGGAATTGGATATTGATTAAGTCTGCATCGAAATCTGTTGCGATATATGCATCACTCACTGTGAAACCTTTTTCTTGTAGTACGTCAATAACATCTTCGGTTAATGTATCTAAAAAATCTGAGGCGTCTAATACCTGTGTTTTTTGTTCAATCATGTTCAAAACGATTTGTTGTTCAATATTTGGATTTTCAACTTGTAATAAACTTTCTTTTGTCATGTTTGTAGTCCCCTTTTTTGTTTTATTAGTGTTTAAATTTATCACCATGATTGGTGAAGAATCATCAATGTCCATACCAGCTAATAAGTCTGTTTGAACTGAATGAAGATATTTTGCATTTTGTGAATTTTTATATGTTTTGTATGCTGATACTAGTCCCATTGTGATTCCACCCATCTTTAATTTTTTGGTTATTCAAAAATTAATTGGGGTATGGGGTGAAACCCCGATTTTACACTTACGTTAGTAAGTGTGGTTTTAAGATATCGTGCTTAACTATCAATGTGATTGGCATCATACTCATCAATTTCAATGTAAATGTGCAGTGTCATATTGGGTATTTTTTCTCTGATATCATGTTCGATTGTGTTGATGACAGAGTAGCCCGTAGCTTCAAAATCTTTTTTCACATCTATTTTGGCAGCTACTAAGATTTCTGTTGGTCCAATATGTGTTGTTTTTAAATCTAATAGTCTATCAACCTTTGGATTTACAAATGCTGACTCAATTAGCTTCAAATGGTCATCATTTACAGATTCACCTACAATTAGACTGTAGAATTCAAATGTTAATAAAACGGCTACCGACATTAACAATAGGCCAATGACTATTCCAGCAAGCGCATCATATATTGGATTATTCGTCATCATTGTTGCAATGGTACCAATAAGAGCTACGAATAGTCCGATAATTGCACATAAATCTTCAGCAAATACAATTAAGATTTCGCTATGTCGACTTTCATGTAGGAATTTCAATACTGGTAATTTATGAGTATTTGCATGTTTGATTTCTTTCATTGCAACGATTAGGGAACGGCCTTCCACTACCATCCCGAATACAATAATTCCAATGATTAGCCATGGATTATTTACCATATGTTCTGGGTGCACTAATTTATCGTATGCTTCCATTACACCAATAACACCACCACCAAAGAATAAAAACATTGCAACTACCATACTGAAGAAATATTTAGCTCGTGCTTCACCAAATGGGTGTTTTTTACTCTCTTCATTGTTTGCTCGTTTATCACCGATTAGTAGTAATACTTGGTTTCCACAATCGACTACCGAGTGGATTGATTCATTTAGCATTGCGGCTGAACCGCTAAATGCAAAACCTACAAATTTGCTGATTGCGACTAATAGGTTTGCTTGTAGTGCTATGATTACTGAGTGCATACCATGTTGATTTTTCAATTATTTAATCCCCTTGTTTGTATATTTAATCCTAAACCACCCCGAAGGGTGGTGTTTAATCTGTTAATATGTGGCCAATTGCATCTGATAATTTTTTTTTAGTGTAGTTGTCTAATGAAATCATCTGTTTTGCGATTGGTATAGTGAATCTATCTTCAATACCAGCGTAATTTAATAGCTTAAGAATGGATGCGCCGTCAGATGGATACTCAGTCAAGAATTGGTCGTATTCAGAGTTTTGTGTATTTTTGTTATATTCGTCTTCCGTGGCAAATTCGAATTTACCCCAATACGATACATATCGGTCAAGGTATTTTTTAACAGCGTCATGTTTCGTTGTATTTGAATCAAATTGAAGCTTATGGTATTCAATTTTGGATATCCAATTGTCAGCTTGGCGTGAATAATATTCTTCTAGCCCTTTTACACAATTAGCTTCAATATTTACTCGTAGATACACGGTTTCTTGGTTTGGAGATGTAATTGGTTTGATGTCCCTGACGGATGATTTTGTGATTGTAATGGGTCCAGTTGCTATACATGCTGGTTCAAATGTGGTTATATCAATGGTTAATGTTTTCTGGTCGGCTTTAATAATCTCACCTTTGATTACGTTATTTTCTAATTTTATTTCATAATATTGTGAATCTTTGTACATAATATCACCTCGTTTTATATTTAATCCTGAACCACCCCGAAGGGTGGTAATAATGTTTACCAGCTAGAGCCTCCGCCGCCTCCGCCGAAGCTTCCACCGCCACCAGACCATCCGCCAGATGAACCACCTGATGAACCTGATGAACCGTAATATCCACCTGAACCCCCAGAACCTCCAGAGATATCAAGAAATGATATTAAGAAGAGTGCTGTTGGAATACCAAAAATTAGGAATAATGCGATGATGAATAGCATTTTCTTTTTGTCGGATGCTTTTTCTTCATCATATTGAGCGGGTGTCTTTTCACCTAGTAGATATGGTTGCACCTTATCTAGGATGACATTGACACCTCCGTCATAATCGTCATCTTTGTATAAATCATGACTATCATCTGAATCGAGTAACTCTGTTGCCATGGCATCGGTAATTTTGTCTTCCATACCATATCCCGTTGCTAAGAAATCTTTATGGTCATCAATAGAAACGACATAAACAAGACCTGAGTTTGCATCTTTGTCACCTATACCATATTGTTTACCTTTTTCGGCTGCAAATTCGGCGATATCATGTCCATCCAGTGATTGGACAGTTACCACAAGTAACTGTGGTTTGCCTTCAGTGTCTGAAGCTTGTTTATTCAAATCTGCAATGCGTTTAACAGTGTCATCAGATAGTCTGTTTGCATTATCTTCGACAAATGGTGTTTCAGCATTGTAATTTTTCTGTGTGATGTCAACTTTATTTCCCGTATCCGAACATCCGGATAGAATAAATACACCCACAAATAATACAACTAATGTTGTTAGTGTTAATTTAATCTTTCGCATGTTGCACGCCCCTTTATTTATCAAATTCAAATGATACTGATGGTGTTGTTAGTGCTTTTTCATCTGCTTTATATTCTGGTACTTCTTTAAAGTTGAACATTCCGGCAAAGATGTTTGTTGGGAAGCTATGAATCTTTGTGTTGTAACTTTGTACTGCATTGATATATTCGCGTCGTTCTACTGAAATTCGATTTTCAGAACCTTCAAGTTGTGACATCAATGTTTTTACATTTTCGTTGGATTTTAGTTCTGGATAATTTTCTGCTACAGCGTTTACTAATACATTTGTTGCTGACTGTAATTGGTCATTAGCTGCTAATTTGTCATTATCGGTTGCTGCTGTATTATAGCTTTTACGAGCATCAGCGATGTCACCAAAAATCTTTTGTTCGTTCTTCATAGAACCTTGAACACTTGATACTAAATTGGGTACTAAATCAGCTCGTCGTTGCATTACATTTTCAACTTGACTCCATTTTGCCTTTACATTTTGTGACTGTGAATTCAATGAGTTATATGTGACTGCAAACATGATACCTACTACTGCGATAATACCTAAAATAATTAATACGCCTTTGTTTTTCATAATGTTTCCCCTTTATGTTCTTTATTTATTTTAAATCCTGAACCACCCCGAAGGGTGGTAATAATATTATTCTGATAATTCTGCGTTGACTTCTGCCAACATTTTTTGTAAATCTTCTTCGCCCATTGATGCAAGCTTACCTTCTTGTTGTTCAGCAAGAACTTCTTGAATTTTAGCTTTGCGCGCAGATAACTCTTTACGTTTAGCTTGAGCTTTAGCAGCTTCTTGCTTAGTCGCAACAATATCTTTCAGCAATTCGATTTTCAATTTCAATGTGGCATCTTCTTTGGTTTGTGTTTGCAGCAAGCTGTCTTCTTCTGAAGCTTTACGTTCAGCATTCAATTGTTTGTAAATGGCGTCTAATGATTTTAATGGTAATGACCATAAATCTTCAGTTGTGATAACACCACGATGATTGAAACGTAGACCTTGGCGCATAGCTTGTTTGTAAATTGAGTTTTCCATTGTAATAGTCCCCTTTAGGTTTAGTTTTATTTACATTTTAATATTGGGGGCTTTCGCCCCCAATATTAAAATGTAAGTTTGATTGTGCGTTCTGTTTCGCCTTTTGCTTTGACAACAACAGAATTTGGTTGTGTAGATGAGAATCCAAGACCTGACAATTGATTGTCTGAATCTTGAACTTTCAATTGTTCACCCAGTGCTTCAAACACTTTACGGTGTTCAGCTAATTCTGGGATTAGGAATTCGTTGTAGAATCCGTTAGGGTTATCTGAGTTGATACAGTCTTTCAACATGAACATGAAGTGCTTGTTACCAACACCAGCTTCATCACCCCAGTGGTTTGGTGATAGTGTGACAAGTGATACCGGAACAAATGTATTCGTTGTGATACCCCAAACATCTTTCGATTGTTTTTGATTGTCAATATGAATAATTGTTTTGAATTCACCTGTAGCTTCATCATAAGTAACTGTTGCAACGCGGACTGTTTCACGTGTACGCAAACTATTTGGATAACTAAGTTCGTAGATTTCCCCATTTACTTCAAGTTCAGCTTTAAAACCATTGGTACCGCTACGGCGTGCATAGTTTTCAACTTCAAATACATATTCCCCTGATTTGACATCTTTTCGTTGTGACCAGTAAATATTTTCAACTGCTGGTGTATTTGATTTTGGATGCATAATATCAACATCTAGTTTCCCACCAGTTGCGTAGGATTGTTTATCACCATAGAAAATATGAGATTTTTTACCATTGTCTAATCGTTCTTTACAATGTGCATCTAAATCATCTGTTTCATGGTCAAGCCCATCATTCCATTGCAATGAGAAACGCATAATACCATCAATATTTCCGCCAGCATTTTTAACGTTTTCGCGAATATCACTATCTGTCATATTTCCGTTATATGCCCATGTGAAATTATTACCCCATTTGAATAGTTGACCTACTTCATCGTTGACTGGTGCAATTAGTGAGACAAGATTCTTTTGATGACGATTTTCCACCATCAATTCTAAACCTGTCAATGTTGGTAATACATCAGACATGAATTTATCAATTGGCATTTCTTGAATCTTATCAAATGATTTAGGTTTTGTTGTTTTCGCTTTTAGTGTGTCGAATACACTGCCACCAATCAATTTGTCTTTAACCGTGCGGTCAACGAATGCAATATCATTGATATTGATGTCTTCAGCTGTAGCGAAACGACGTTCAAGTGCTGATTCCAAACCTAACTCTTTGATTTTAGCTTCAGCAGCCTTAATCATTTTTTCTGAGATGATTGGTTTTGGTCGTTTGTAATTTGTTGGTGCAACAATCTTTTCATATGCTGTTACGGCTTTGGTTAAATCTTTACCTTCACTAATATCAGTCAACAATACACCGATACTGTGGTTTCTGATTTTACCAATAACAGGTCCAACTTTAACAGCTTTGCTCCAAATATATGCATCTTTACTTTTGTTTGGTACTTTAGAATATTCAATTTTGTATTTGTGTAGTTCAGTCAGTGCAGATGTCCATTCGGCACCTTTATATAATGAATTCTGACGAATCAATTCCAATACAGTATCAATACTTTCTAATGAAATCTCACGTAACGTGCGTCCGAATACTTGTGCAATCGCATTGATGTTGCTTTGCTTCGTTGCGATGGATTCGCGTCGTGTATTAACGACCATGCTGTTTGGTAATTCTAAGAATAAATGTTCCCATGTGTGGATATGTCCATTTCCCATTTCTTCATGGTTGTGGTCAATACCAACATTTTTAGAGTCATTGAAATAGACTGTTTGGATTGGACGAGATGTCACATGTTTTGATAATGCAGCGACAACTGGTTCGAATTCTGTCCCATCAACATTAACATCCCAGATGCTAACTTTTTGTTCATCTTTGATGAATACAATTCCACCAATATTACGAATGAATTGGCGACAAGCTGAGCAATCATATTCGCGACGTTCACGGAAGATGCGATTATCTTCAGGACGGAAACTATCTTGATATAATTCATAGAGCTCATCTTTTTCAGGCGCTTCTTTCGTTGTTTCGAATGCTGTGTATCCAGCGGCTACCATTTTGTCAAAGTGTTTTTTGATTGCTTGTTTTAGTTCTTTCATGTTTTTAGTCTCCCTTTATACGGTATGATTTTTTACATATTGAGTTTCGGCGTCTGTATCTTTAGTTGTTGCTTGTTTTGGTATATAATGGCAATGTTCTGTATCTACATCCAATGGCATTCCGGTATCATCAAGTAGTAATGTATCGGCCATGGTTTCGATTGCTGCCAACATTTCTGGTTGATGTTGATACTGATGATATGTTGTTGACAATAAAAATTGCAGGAATTGTTCTTTAGATTTGCCATATTTCGCTAGTATTTGCTTATATTCCATTTGATTTCGCCTTTCTCATTATTTTGTGTTGTTAAAGCCATTTACTATTTTACCGAAAAATTCTCCGATAAGTTCTGGATGTAAACATATGAATACAATACCAACAATAATGGCTATTGTGATGATTGTACTAATTAGAATAATTAGTATAGCACTAATCGTAATTGATTTGTTCACTTTTTAGTCTCCATTCGTTTGCGTCAACATGTTATACAATAAATTAAACATATCATTGTAGGATGTCTTCATTATGCATGTTGATGTTTCGGCATAAATATCTTCTACTTTGTGAATATACGTCGTTTTACCATAATCTTCTTCTAATTTCACGGTTCCGTCTTTAGATAAGAATAATGCTGATTTGTCGTATGCTGTGAATAATATTATGGTTGATATATAATCAATTTTTCCATAGATGATTTGAGTATTTGCGTAATGTAAATACTGGTTGATTTTTTTGATGTTTTCATTATTGGCCACCCCATCAATATGAATATTGTCAATATATTTATTAACTTGGTGAAGTGTGTTGTATGCGTTTTCGACATATAGATATAATTCGTGTTGCGACTCAAATTTTTTACCATCAATGATTAGGTATTTGGGTTCCCGTAAGACCATCGAAATATTTGACCAATTTGGTGAGTCGTTCATAATAAAATTTCGAATCGATATGTCTTTGTCGTTTATTCGTATTGATGATTTACCATCAGGACAGTTAAGACTGAAGGAATGGTTAATCCCTGTATCACCACTATGAAAACATGTCTCAAGTGATAGGTCAGCATATTTAAATGTTTTATTAAACTGTTTGATGATTTGTTTTTCAAGTTTAGATGCTGTATTTTTTAGTTTTATCTTCATCTGATAATCACCTTTCTATTCAAATCCAATATCAACCTTGTTACTTGATAACAATGGTCGTTTGACGATTGCTGTTTTTGCATATTTGTCATTTGTCGGTTCAATATTAATTGTATATTCATCAGACATAAAACCATTTTTCGTGTGTTCCACAGAATAGTCTGTGATTGTACCTGCTTCGACTTGTTTGTCTAATGCATCATTGATATTTGAGACGAAAGATTGTTTATCATAATTACTAACTACTGCGAATGTTGCAATTAATAGTGTGATTCCAAATAGTACCATGATTGTTCTTTTCATTTTTTATCTCTCCCGAATATTTGTTTTTTCCTATAGGTCATATAACCTATTTATTATTTTAAGTATGCACCTGCCATAAAATTAATAATTTCACGATATATGAAGATACCATTACCGGTTACTATCCATGATATTGCTGGTATTACTACGATGATACATACACTATAAATGATACTGATGATATCATATTTATCAAGTTTGTCTGATTTTACAGATACAATAAATACGTATAATGTTGCGTATATAAATGCTCCAAATAATGGTATAACAATTAACCATGTAAATACAATTCCAAATCTCATCCATTGTTCTAATGACATGTTATCACCTCATATTTTATTTATTACAAGAGTTAGTAAGGGTTTGGGATTTATCCCATAAATAAAAGGCTATCGTTAGATAGCCTTTTGGTCTCTTTGGTTTTTCAATACAATATTTAATGTTTCAATATCATACATTAGGAATAATTGTTTTACATATTCGAGGTCATCACCTTTTACAACATTGAATGCAAATAAGTCAGCCAATGAGAATGTTCCATCCATAATGTTTTTTTCCACTAAGTCTACGGCCTCATCGGGTGAGGTTACGTTGTACACCTGTTTCATTGCGTACATCATGTTTAATACTGTAATCATACTTGGGCTAAGATGGCGTTCAATTAATTTTGTTTGTGTCATTTTAATTCCCCTTTTATAATTGTTGGTTTTTGTGTTGTGACATTAATTCATTGTAAATTTGTTCTGCTTTGAGCACTAATTGTTCTTTGTCTGTTGTGCCTGCCATTTGTTCATCATATACGGCTGCATGCAAATCACCACGAATTTTAGTTTGAGGTACACCCAATTCATCTAATTCTTTGTTTCCGACCAATGGTGGATTTAATTTCTTTTGTAGACGTTGTAAAACATCGTCTTTTTGCATACCTGACAGCTGATAACTCAATGCATTCTCTAAATGTTGAGCAAATTCAGGTCCGGGTGTAGCACCTAGGGCAATTAAATCACGACCTTGTACGTCACGTTTTAATTTACCAAAACCATCATTCGAATATTCTTCAATCATGTTATATACATCATCAAAGGATTGGTCTCTGTGAAGGTCTGAGATGCGGCCAGATTCGTCTGCGATAAGTAATTGGTATAAATCATTCATATTACCCTCGAAGAGCATCTTGCGTGCCTGACGCGGTTTTAAATTTGTAAAGTTATGCATTTTCATGTGGTTCATGGTTAGGTGCGTTACATATTGAATTAATTTCGTTTCATTGGTAATATGGCCTAAGACTTCTGGAATCATATCGGCTCCAACTTTTTCGTGACCTTTATTTGAAATAGTGTCACCAATTTCAAGTGTTGCAGGCTTACCAATATCGTGTAGCATGCTAGCATACATAAAATATAATGGGTTATCCGTTTGGTTCTTTAATGTTGTAGCATGGTCCATTACAAGCATTGTGTGTTTCCATACATCGCCTTCGGCATGTGCTGTTGGGCTTTGTGGTGAACCAGACAAATCTGCTAGTTCTGGCATGACTTGTTCCAATACACCCATCTCAAGTAAATAGTTCATAGCTGTACTTGGTTTATCGGATAATAATGCTTTGTCAAATTCAACTTTGATACGTTCAGGACTTAAATGTGTGTAATCCATGGTCTTGGCTAATTCAATTACCGATTTATCAACTGTGAAGCCCAATCGGCTTGCAAATTGTGCAGCTCTTAGACTACGTAATGGGTCTTCAACGAATGTAGATGGGTCAACATATTGGATTTGTTTTTTGTTGATGGCATCTACGCCACCGAATGGGTCGACAATTTCACCAGTTAGGACATCTTCCATAATCGCATTCATTGTGAAGTCACGTCTACGTGCAGCTTCGGTTGTTGATAAGAATGGGTTAACAGTGACATCAAAGTCGGTGTGTTTAGAGCCAACCTTACTTTCAGTTCGTGGGAATGTAAAATCAATATCATACCCTTTTACCATTAGCACGCCAAATGCAGCACCAACAGTGTCAACTGGGCCATATGATGATAAGATTTCACGAGTATCTTCCACTGAGATGTTGTGAATTTCGACATCAATATCTTTGTTTTGTTTACCTAATAGTTTATCGCGTACGTATCCACCAACATAATAGATAGTTCCACCTTTTTCAGATACTTGTGCAGCGATTTGTTTGATTAATGATTCTTTCGTTTGTTTTGGCATTGCGATACCTCATTTCGTTAATTTATGGACCCTGCAGGGCTCGAACCTGCGACCGTCCGGTTATGAGCCGGATGCTCTGACCAACTGAGCTAAGGGTCCGTATCACGGATTCCCGTGAGATTATACGTGTATTGCTTTTATCAATGTAATTTGGTTTTACTATTCATATATTATACCTTACTTTGGTTATTTTGTGATTTGTGAATGTCGTTGTATGCACTATCGCCTTCAACAATGATAATTTCTTTTACGGGTGTGTTTCGAGTGATTGGTTTAATCGTTTGTTGATTATGTTTGTTGGGATAACCAAACAAACTTTTAATTTTCGTTATTAATCTTTTCAATTTTATAATCCCTCGCTTCAAATTAAATCACTTCAATAATGTACATTTCGTCATAGTTATGCGATTCTTGAATTATTGCGCTAGCAATTGCTTTTGTAATTTCACTTTCGTTTTCTGTTACAATTTTTTCCCGATTCAGTGTCGTTTTTGGACAAATAAAATACAGGTATTTATTTTGTTCGTCATTAGTGCTTACATATAAGTAAATGTCGTCACCGTCATATCCGATTTTATATGTTAGCGATTCTTCGATACCATCAGCATCACAAATAATAGATGGTGTATTTCTTGATGTTTTTAGTACAGTAATCACTTTGTCAATTGCTTCTTGATGTGTCATAATTGCTAACATTGACATGTATATTTCCCCCTTAATTTTCGATTGCTTTGTAATATTTACCATCAAATTGAATTGTATCTAGCGTAGTAAATGTTTCAGCACCCTCTTTGAAATCTTTGTATGTGCTAGAACCTACACGTTCTTCTTGTTCACCCAAATCTTCACCATTCAAATCATAATTGTGGTATGTGATGTGATATCGTGCATGACGTTGTGGAACTGTTGTTTTACCAACATGTATAATGGTTGTGTAATGTGACTTACGTTGACTAATAGCAACTTTAGATTTGTACTTATAGTTACGTACTAGTTTGGCACCTGTTACAAGTGTAAAGTGAGCTGTTTTCGCATCGTTATCAATAGTTTTACTTTCTACTAATACCGGATTTACAATTGTATCATTGGTATTATCGTCGTATTTTGTTTTACCTGCTTCTATATCATTGATATATACAGTGTATGTGTATTTACACCCTGTTAATACGCATAGTGTAATTAGTACCATACCCATAACCATTAATTTCGTTTTCAATTGCTATCATCCTCTCCTACCACACATGAAGTGTGGTTAAACAATATAGGTATTACGTTGTTTCTTGAAATCTTTATCAAACGATTTCGTTACATTTTCAATATTTTCAAATTTGATTTTGTGAAATGGTATGAATGCTAGATATTTATCATCAATAGTGACCAGATTCATTAAATTGTTTTCATTAATGAAGTCAATTGTATATAAATATTTACCACTTACCCATTCATCTGATTCTTTTAGGTAGATAGATAGGTCTGTATCTAAATTCTTTAAATAGTTGATTGAAATTTCGAAATCATCACAATTCGCATAACATAAATCTTTCAGTTTGTAGTTTTTGTTATCAGATTCATATTTCAACAGAATTGCTGTTGGTGGGATGTATGTGAACACCTCTTTGTTTTCCAACATGACAATGAATGTTAACGCTTCATTTTTGTATGTTGATATTCCGATTACCGTACAAGATTCTAATGTTGGTGTGTCTTCAGTTTCTCGAATTTGGTTACGTTTGATATAAGCATCGATTGGTTTGATATCGTACATATTTCTCATTAACACGCCTCATTTCTTAGAATGGATTTGCAGCTTCTTCCCATGCTTCTGTTTCGTTGTTCCATAGAGATACGATAGCAAAGATTACATGGTTTTCTGGTACATTGTAAGATGTTTGGTTGATTACCAAGCCATTACCTTCAATTGTGTTACCTTCGATGTCAGAAAATGTGATGTAATTAACACTGATTTTATCTTCTTTGAAGACGCTACGTGCCATATATCTTTCAGCATGCCATCCCAATTCAGTCAAACTGTGACAATCACCTTCGCTGATTGTTGCACCAATTTGTACGCGGCTTGTTGGTGCCATCATAAATTCCCATCCGAATTCGTATGCAATACGTTCTTCTAAGTATTGACTATGAGTATTCATTCCCAATCGAGTGTTCTTACGTAGTGTTCCGCTACCATGATTTTCGATGAATTCTTCTTTGCTCATAGTTCGTAAGTTATCCAATACGGTATTACTTTCTTCAAATGGTACTTTTTTTGTTTTGATGTTCATTTACAAAACCCCTTTAGTTGTATTTTGATATGAAAACATAATTTGGTTGGGGTATGGGCTATGCCCAATCCTAAAGCATACGTATGTATGCTTTGTTATTGATGTGTCAATTTATAAACAAAATCTATTAATTGTAGATATTCTCGATATTGTCATCATATGGAATCCCGAAATAGTTGTCAAATTGGTCAATAGTGTTTTCTAAACTAGTTTGATAACCTTGTTCGTATCCAGCTTGTTTATGACCTGAATCACTTCGCATATGTTCATCTGGTAGTAGTGATTCACGTGATTTGCTGCGTTTTAATTGTCTAATTAATTTAGCACGTAGTTCCAAATATTCTTCTTTAGTCATCTATTTTCCCCCTGATTATAAACTATTTCTACGGTCAATCATTGTTAATCTTGCCATGGCTTCGATTTTGTTGTATACATCTTCGCCTGCTTGAATTGTTTGATATTCGATTTTGTATGGTGTTTCTTCAGAGATATCTTTAGCGATTGTGCGCACCGCTAGTTCCAATTGTGTTGTGTAATATTGTGATGATAGTGGTTGTAGTACACCAGTATCACATAAGTTCATAACAATCTTAGAGACGCGATTTTGTGTTAAGTATTGCATTAATTGGCGCATTGCAACAGTGTGATTTTTCTCATTTGTTACAGCCCGTTGTGTTTCTTTAAATTGTTTATTTACAATTTTAGCACGTAGTGGTTTGCTTTGGAATGAACGGGATAAGTTACTTGCTACTCCGCCTTCCATAATACCATTAACACCAATAGATGATGATTCATGGAATTGGTGTACGAATCGTTCCAAATCTTCGTATGTTGTAAATTCATATTCATCATGTAACACTTCAGGTGTTAAGATTTTGTCGCCCGTGATTGTGTCAACACTGTTTCTGAATCTATCTGCGACTTCGATTGCTTTTTTTGTACCTAGGAATGAGCCTGTTGATTTATCAAAGATGTCAAACATTACCCATTTTTCGTATACATCTTCCAAATATGGTACTACACGATTACGGACCATGAATTCACCATAGAATTGGTATTCGTGTGTGGAGTCTAATACGTCTTTAATGACCGTATCTAATTTTGAATTCAATGCATGTACAATTTTTGTGAATGGTACTAATGGTGCGTTAGTATCTTCTTGGATGATATGTTCACGTGAATATGCAATATCATTTGAAAATGATGCGTTATGGCCATCAACTTTTTCAGTGATGAATAGAATATCACCTTTTACAAAATCATTAGCAACTAGTTTTTCTCTTTTTGCTAATGCGATACGTTTATCCGCTACGGTTTTAATTTTCTCAAATTTTTGCATAGTTTTCACCTCATTGATTTATTTTCAAAAATTAATTGGGGTATGGGGTGAGCCCCATGATTAGCTATCGTTAGATAGCGTTGTCCTTACCACATAAAGTGGTATTAAAAGTTATACACAATAGATTCGCTACTGGTGTCGCTATTGAGTTGTGTTACAGTACCATTTTCAAAGATACGTGTTTCAACAACATTATCGTTTTCGGATAGAATCACAATCATAATACTACCTCCATTAGTTTTTGATTCGTTTGATACCTAAGCTATTGCTATTGATATTTTTTGTGTTTCTACAACACTCATGTAATTCACTACGAGATTTAATACCACCGTCAAGCATTACTAGTTCACCTTCAGTTGACAATGCAAAATTTTCAGGATTGTTATCAACATATTCATGTTCATATATTTCATTATAAGCTTCAGTCAATTCATCTTCCAAATAGTCAATTGATATGTACCTTAATCTACTGATTATTCTGTCTATATTGTATTGTGCTGATTCGTCTACATCATTGATGCATTCGATTTCATCATATACAAGTTGCGCAATGAGATGATTATTTGTTTCTAATGGTTTTGATAG
Organism: Alychna victa; assembly: GCA_018250175.1. NCBI lineage: Eukaryota > Metazoa > Arthropoda > Insecta > Lepidoptera > Hesperiidae > Alychna > Alychna victa. The sequence continues at coordinate 14,808 of DWNI01000025.1, forward strand.
AATTTTATTTAACAGTCTTCTAGGTGTTTTTTGTTGTCTGTTAATGATGGTATGATAATTGTTTATAATTCTAGCAAGTTCGTATTGAATTGGTTCACAGTATTCACAGACTATCACAAAATCTTTACGGTCAAATAATGTGTGAGATTCGATTGTTTTTGCGTATCCATCAACAACGTCATTTACTTCATTGTTGTTTTGACGTAGTCCACCATAATTATATGGGATTTTAACGACAATACCTTGTTCTTTTAATACAATTACTAATCGCCCACTACCTGATTCTGGTCGTTTTAGTTTTTTATCATCACAAATGTCACGAACGATTTCGTTGATATTGTTACGGCTTCTTGGTAGACGATATGTAAGTTCGTCGATAATTGTTTTAACTACTTCATAGCTAGTCATGATTATACCTCCAGTATTTATATGCGTTTGGTGTGTCGTCCTGCCACTCAAGGAGTGGTATTATGCATATGAATAGCCACTGAATGATAATCGGCCATCATATAAGTTCAATTTTTCTTTGATGATTTGTAAATCTTCCGGAATAACACCATGTTTTTGTGCGTTTACTAAATATGTGTGCATATTCTTTAGACCAACCATGTTGTCAGTGTGAAATTGAATTCTTTTAATTTGTGGAAATTCAATTTCATCGACCATATAATGGACTAAATCATATCCAGACATGATAAATTCACCTAAGTCATGGTCAAGTGATAAACAGTCGATGACGGTATTTGGGTTGTCATTTAACCAGTCAATAAAGTCTTCAGCAGTCTTAAATAACATCCATCCACGTGGTTCAATACGAATGTCATCAACTATAATCTTTGTTCGTTGCATTTTCTACACCCCTAGTCTTCCGGCATGATGAATGCCAATATTATATACAGTAGTAGACCGTGTCCGAATGAGATTGTTGCACCGACCCATATCAATCTCACAATTGTCGGGTCGATATTAAAGTAGTTGGCTATGCCTGAGCATACACCACATAGAAGTGCATTATTGGAATCTTTTTCTAATCGTTTCATGTCATACACCTCGTTTTTTTAGTTCATCATTAATCATATTTATATGCGTTTCAATTCGTGTTTGTTTATCTTTGAATATGTCGAGTTGTACTTTTAATATTTCTGTTTCGGTTTTCGCTATATGTCGTCTAGTGGGTGAATTCTTAAACATCATTTACCTCCATATACTCTTCGCACATATTTTGAATCAACCGTGTCGTGTGCGCATCGATTATCAATGTTACAAGTTCATGTATATATTGACTATATGATAATGTTTGTGCATTTTCGATTTGTGATACTAATGCAGTATCATATGCTAATCTATCCGCAAATATTTCAGTGTTGGTATCGCGCATTAGCTGGTGTAATTCTTTTTTGGATTCAATATTCATGTACGTTGCTGTTTGTGCTACGATATAAGACATGCATTCATATGAGTGCGAATATTTCACATTATATTCGTATGCAAAATCTTCATTTCGATTTCGATAAGTTTGAATTCTTTTTACAATATTGTTTTGGATTGAGCTGTTATATTGTGTTTGTAATTCTTTTTCGAAATGTTTGTTGAACAAAGTAGTACGTATATGATAATAACTAATGAATAGATTAGCTTTATATTGCGATATACCATTTACGGCGTTCAATACGAATATTGTAAACGCAAAATACAATACGACCATGCAAATCAGAGCAATGATTAGTTGCGTAATGATTTGTATAGCTATGTTCATATTATTTCCCCCTAGCTACAACTGTCGTGTTGTCGTTATTCAAGTTGCGTGCGATATATTTTAGTTTTTCACTACGTGTATCACGTTCGATTTTCAATGTTGTACTTGATATTGATTTTTTACCAAAACCATCAATACCCGCAACATATTGTTTAGCTTTTTTATATGGGACATTAATTTCTTTGTGTGTTGGGCCATATTGTTCATTTCGTCTTTTAATGTGTTTCAAATATGATTTGACAAATACTGATACATCTTTCGTATATACTGTTCTTGATAATGGATATAAATAAGTATTTACTTCACTAATTGTTTCTCTATCATATTTAGTGATATGTTCAGTTTTCAATGTTTTAATTCCATCTGATGACAACCATGGGTGTTTCGCTAATCTGTCTAACAATTTAGTTTCTGCTTGTGTTAGATTTTCTAATTTTTCTACGGCATTTTCTAAATCTTTACAGTTTGATGCGTCGCCATATGATAATCTTACATATTCATTTGGTTTCATAGGGTCTTCTAATTCAACACGCATATCGTAACCCATAGCTGAATCTCCATGTCGCAAAATATAACCTTTTTCGATATGTCTCATTACTTCTTTTGTTAATTGTCTGCTTGATTCTTCTTTGATGTTAGTGATATAGTTTGTCATGTTAGTTTCCCCTTTTCTATTTGATTTTCGTATTTTGATATTCTGTATTATTTGTTTTCAAAAATTATTTGGGGTTTGGGGATTTATCCCCATGATTAGTGTCGAGTATTCGACACGCTGTCCTGATTTTTGGTAAAAAGGGTAAAAAAAGACAGACACAAGATTAGTCCTGTGTCTGTTTTTGTTGTTTTCGTAATTGTTTTCGTACATCCATAAGGATATAACCTAATTTGTTAAGTCCCACTTTAGTGTGGATATCCACACCCCAATAAGTATCGTGCCATGTATTACCTTCTTGCAACATCTCGTTGGTTGTCGTTAATAATTTGTTTCGTAGTTCGTCATGTCTGGTAAATTTGTCGAGTACGATTTGGTACATAACATGGTCTTTAATGTCTTCCCAATCGGTTCTTAATTTTACTTTTTTACCCTTGAATTTGGCTTCGTTAGGTGTCATTTTTGCAAAATCATTTCGTGTTAAACCAGTTTTTGGGTCTACGGTGTTTGGTAGAATTTTAGCTGCTTGGAATGCGGCCTCGTTAGATTTGTATGTTATACCCTCGTAGATTACTGGTTTTTCGTAAAAATTTGAAAGGTAGTAATTTGTACCTCTAAACTCTTTAATCATTATGCCACCTCTTCTATATAAATAAGCTGCTCAGTGAGCAGCTCATGTGTTACGGTGCGACTTCTTTATCATTGATAAATAGTTTTCCATTTTTAACTTCTAGTTTGTCATTTTTGTTGATTTGGTCATATTGTTTTTTAGTAACTAAGACTTTAACTTCTTCTTTAGTTCCATCGGTGGGTTTAACTGTTACCCAATATGTTGTTTCTGTTGGGTTCAACAATTTATCTTGGTCAAGACCTGAATTGTTGATGTTATCGCGGTTATCACGATTCCATAATGATGAATACAAGTAGTAGTTGAAGAATGCTGAATTATTGTTACGGTATGGATTGTACAAGTAATCAGATGGTGATTTGTAATATGATGACCGTGAACGGAATCCATTGTATGCTTTATCTACAGATTTATCTGTTGCTTTTTGTTCTTTAGAACGGGTAGCTGGATTAGAACCTGCTTTGTTAGAGCCTGATTTATTGGAATCTGATTTACCACGTGTTGCTGGGTTTGACCCGGCTTTACCTGAGTTACCTGATTCAGAGCCTGATTTACCACGAGTTGCTGGATTTGATTTTGATTTGCTTCCAGAATTATTACTTGATTTACCTCGTGTTGCTGGGTTTGATTTTGAACGACTACCACCATTGGAACTACTACCACCACGTGTTGATGGGCTATGCGAACCTCCATTGGAACGTCCGCCTCTACTTGCAGGACTCTTTGAACCTCGGCTTGCGGGGCTCTTACTAGAATGACCACCCGATGAATGACCTGACGAGTGTCCACCTGATGAGTGGCCTGATGAATGTCCGCCTGATGAGTGTCCACCCGATGAATGACCACCAGATGAATGGGCACCTTTTGCTTCTACTGTTTGTGGATTACTAATGACAATTGGTGCAACTACAGCAAATAGTAAACTGGTAATTGCTAATAACTTAATGATTTTTTTCATTTGCTTATTCAATCACATGTACCTCTTTCTTAGTTGTTTTCACTTTTGTCTGTTACTGTTCCATCAATTGGTGCTTGATTGTACGTTGTATAAACAGGTCGAATAACCATGATATTATACGTAGAATCTTTTTGTACGAGTGTTACGGTTGGTTGATAATTTGGGTCTGAACTGACGGTTTGACTAACTGTCATAGATGAAGGTGTTTCACCATCACTGTCGTATGGCACCTTAATTGTTGCAATTTCATTATCTTTAACAACACCAATAACATCTTGTGATTTGAATGCTGTTGAACTTGTGAACGAATCTTGGTCGATGAAGGCTAAATCAAACGTTTTCTGTACTGTTTTACCTTTAGTATCATCAACAGTGGTTCCAAGCACCTTAGCAATGGCTGTTTTTGTATCTTTTTCTTTTGCGATACCAACATCTTTGACATCACTTGATAAATTAGCGTCTGACTTGTCCAATTCTGTTTCATCTGCAGCTGTACAGCCGGCTAATCCAAGACCTACTAATGCGATGCTTGCTAATACGATAAGTTTTTTCATTTATTATTTACCCGCTTCCGATTGATTTGTGCTACTTTGAGTTGTTTTTTGTGGATGTTGTTCTGATTTGTCAACAACAATACCTTTTAATGATTGTTTTTCAGTATGGGTCGTTGTTGTTGGTTTTGATTTTGTACTTGTGGTGTCATTGGTGCTACATGCAGCTAATGACAATGTTAATATCAATGCACCTAATGCTAATACTGTTTTTTTCACTTGTATGAATCCCCTTTGCTGGCAATCTCTTCGTTCATATCATATGATGCGTCAAGTAGCCATACTTCGATTTGTTTTTGCATTTCATTATATTTGTACGATGACAATGCATCGAAATCGTCTTGATGTTTGATGATGATATCATTATATGCAGCTTTTAATAGCCCAATGTATAAGCTTGATAGATGTTTAGAGTGTTCGTCATACCATTCGTCAGATTCGAACGCATCATTATCAACGGTTGCTGATTCGTTAAATATTTGATTAATCATTTCCATTAATGTTTCTGCGAATATGAACAATAATCGGTTACATTCCGTTTTTTGTCCATCAGTTAATTTTGGATATACTACGGTCATGAAATATGCTATATTATCCAATGGTGTTGCTGTATCGTCTGTTATTTCAGTATCATCAATGTACTTTGACTTGTAATTGCGTAGTGCTTTACGTATCATGTCAATTTCATCTAGTGCATTCATTGGTTCAGTTGTTTTTGGTTTTTTGAATTTAGCGATTGTGATTACAACAACTATGACAATTAATAATCCGATAGCTACTGATAGTATCATATTATTTCCCCTCACTTAAGTCGAAATATGTGATGATGGCAATGTACGTAGTAATTGCATTCTGCCCATCATATGCTGATGACATATGGTATTCGACCGACACACTGGCTACATCTGAGTTAGTGTTTAATGTTTTTAATTCTTCGTTCACCAGCATTTCAAATCCCCATGACGTTTTAGTTTCGATTACTTTGATTTGATTCATTGTTTGTCCTCCCATTTATTTTTTATAGTGCTAATGGACCTTACAGGACTCGAACCTGTGACCGTCCGGTTATGAGCCGGATGCTCTGACCAACTGAGCTAAAGGTCCAGATGATATGGATATCCATATCATTTGGTACGTTGGATTCTTTCGTGATGCATTTCTACATCTATATTGCTTGGTATATATGATTTGTATGTCTTGTAAAACTGCCCAACTAATTCGAAATTCGTCATAATAAAATCATCTTTTTCTTCTTGCGTCATAGCTGTAAATTCATCTGCATATTTGCGTGCAATGATACGTGTTAATGCTGTATAATGACCACCAAAACTTGCTGGATATGCTTGTTTATCACGTTTATCAATGACTGCTGACTCGATGTTGTGTTTATTGAAATGTTTTTTCCGTTTTAGCACAATATCATAGGCTTCATTATATAAAGGTAATTCTGGAATTAATGATATTAATTGTTTGATTTGTGTTTCATCATTGAATGTCAAGTCGGTTTCGGGTCTGTTGTACTTTTCCATATATAATGTTAGTAACTGTTGTAAATCATCATGCGTAAAACCACTATTATATAGTATTTGTCCAATTACCATGTGAATGGGTACTGCAGGTTTATTGTATTCTAATATGGCTTGTTCATTTGTAAGTTCGAGTGTTGCAGTTTCAATACGTTGCATGTTAGAATATACCGCACACATTAGCATCACTAAGAATTCGTCATAGTCTCCAATTTGCATATGGACTACACCATCTTCTGGTATTTTTGTCGGTTCGATTTCATTCTTGATTGCACCTGATGTAAGTAACGATTCGGTCAATGAGTTCAATGTTGGTTCTAAATGTTCCGCATTAAAACATAAATCTGTGATACCACTGCTATAGGAACTGGAATCATGAATGCGCGATGTTTTACTAACTTCAATCACTGCGATATATAATGATTCATCATCTCTTGCGGGTAATAATGATATCCATGATTCGAATCGAAATGGTCGTAGAATATCCAATGTTGGTGTATTTTCAATACCTGTTAATGGGTCAGTTCTATAATACCATTTGGATGTCATGGATTCAAGGTCATCAAAATTGCCATTTAATGTCTCAATTGTTACGTTTTTTGGTACGAATAGATTATACGCCATCGTTATATTCCACCTCTTTTATTAATTTCACTAATTCAAATAATCTATCGATGTCTTCAGGTGTGTGTCCATCATATTCGGGTGCAAACACTAGTTCTTTCACATCGAACTCATCCCAAAACTCTGTGTGGTAATGATATGAATAATCACCAACATTTGGAATTGATACACCAACGATAAATAAACCATCCCATACTTCACCATCACTATGTGTTTTAGATTTCCATGCAAAACGTTTAAATACACTTGTGATAATAGCAAACATTTTACGTCTATGTTCGTATAACACTTCCATGGTGTGGTATTTATCTGTGATGTCTTTCATGTTGCGTCCACTACGGGATTGGTATTCCCGGACAAAGTCTACATTGGTGAATAAGTCGTGTGCTGTCACCATTGTTTGATATTGTTCTTCTGATAATGTCATTGTGTAAGCCCCTTTAATTGTTAAGATTTTTAGTTATGTTTGTATTAATGTTGTAAACGGGGAGAGGGATTCGAACCCTTATTCACCATGTTAATGACCCCGTAAAAATAGACCATAATATATGGTCTATTTGTTGTTATTGTTGTTTTTTACGTTTGAAACCGAATAGTGCAACCATTGATACTAATAGCATACCCAGCAGAGTGAGTAATGATGTTTCTTTTTCACCTGTTTGTGGGATTACCGTGTTTGCGGCTTTGTTTGTCTCTAGGTTTGCGGACTTGTTGATTTCATCGTTTGATTTGTTTTGTTTTGATGTGCTTGAATTGTTTGTTAATGTCATAGCTTTTCCGGCTTCATGATTCGTTGTCGGACTAGTTACGTTTGTACCTCCGGTACCTTTATCTTTGTCTTTATCTTTGTCTTTATCAATTGCTAATTGCAATAAATATTGACTGTAGATTTGATTATAGGTAGTTTTTGCTGCATCTAGTTTAGCGTGTGCGTCAGCTGAATTTTTTACAGCATTGTCATATGCCAATTCGGCTACGATTTGTTGTGCTAGTGCGTCATTATAAGCTGCTAGAGCTTTATCGTAGTTTGTTTGTGCATTTTTGAATGTATCTAATACTGTTCGTGCAACTGATAGTGCTGCATGTGCATCATTCAATTTCTTAGTCGCATCTGCTAATGCTTTATCAGCCGTTTCAGCTTTGGTTGTTGCTTCTGTCAATGAAGCTTTGGCGACTGTTAGCGCGGCCTGTTTTTGTGCTTTCGCTTCATCAGCTTTAGTTTTGTTATCTTGCGCATTAACTAATGCTGCTAATTTACCTTTTAATGATTCTTTGGTATTAGCTAATTTAGTTTTCGCTTCAGATAAGTTGGTCTGTGCTTTCTCTAACGATTCTTTAGTATCTGCCAATTCTTTTTGGGCTTTATTCGATGCTGTTGGTGCATTCACTAACGCATCATATTTTGCTTGTGCAGTGGCTACATTAGTTTGTGCCTCCGTTAGCGCGTCTGTTGCATCTTTTAGTGCAGCTTTTAATACCACTAATTGTGCATTTGCTGTCTTTTCATTTTCAATTGCTGCATCTACTGCTGCTTGAAGTGCTGTGGTATCTGTCGTTTCGGATTTGAGATTAGCACTGGATGTTACACCATATAAATTCTCATATCGTGCTCGTGTTTCATCTGCTGTTCCGGGAATCATTACAAAACGTGCATCCGGTACATTAACAATGTGAATCTCTTGTACATATGCGCCGGGGATACCGGTTGAATCTTTTGTGTCTTCGTAACTATTGATGGACATACCCAGTGTATCAGAACCCAGTAATGATAGTGCATGTCCATATTTGCTCATGGAGTCTCCCGGGAACATTGATGCAACGGTGTCATATACCATTTTATATAGGTCATACTCAGAAAATTTCCCTGTGTATGAGATACTATTATTCAAGTTTTCATATGGGTTGTATGGTGTTTCGGCTAAGTTGTTTTCTTTAGCTGCTGCTTTAATTGCATCAAGGTCATGGCCTGTTCCCATCCCATTTTGTTTGGCTTGATACTGTGCTGCAAGGTCGTTGGCAAACTTGATAAGGTTTGTGTTGGCTTGTACTGTTTTACCATCACCTAATGCTTTATGAATTGAGTTGATTAAATCGACTAAATATTGATTTAGTTTGTTTTGAGTTTCAACATCTAAATTATTCACATCATAAATCTTATCTTTGTTCAGTGTCGATTGTTCAGCAAACAACTTTTGAATCCGTTGGAATTCTGCACTAGTAATAGCATCTAAAGCGTTTCGTTTTGCGTCTTCATCAGCTGTACCAATAGCATTTTTAAAGCTATTAAAAGCATTTATCCATTCTTGGCTTAAATCCATTGATACTGGGTATTTTGTTTCTGATTGTGCAGCTAATTCATCTTTTGCGTCTTGCGTCGCTTTTGCTGCATCATCTACTACTTTTTGTTGGTTATCAACATTCGTTTGTGCTGTGGTTTTATCAGCTTCTTTTTCAGCTTCTGTTTCTTTTGCTGTATCTAATTCAGTTTTCGCATCATCTTTAGCTTTTTCAGCTTCTTGGTCTGCTGCGGCTGCGTCATCAGCCTTTTTCTGCGCTTCATCCACTGCTGTTTGGTTACTATCTACAGATGTTTGAGCGTCTGTAACAGCTTTTTCATCTGTTGTAACTTGATTTTCAGCATTTGTGACATCTGTTTGAGCTTTATCAACGTCAGTTTGTGCCTTATCGGCATTAGTATTTGCGGTGTCGGATTCTTTTTGCGCATTATCAACCGCGGTTTGTGCATTATTTTTATCTGTATTTGCAGCATCGGATTCGGTCTGCGCTTTATCAACATCTGTCTGTGCGTCATTAACATCTTTTTCAGCATTTGTTACATCTGTTTCAGCCTGCTCGATTTTCTCTGGTGTTGCTTCATTGTTAACCTTATCGGCTGCTTCCAAATCAGTTTCTGTTTTATTGACGTTGTCGTTGGCTGAATCAACATCATTTTTAGCGTCGGTTACGGCTTTATCGCTATCGTTAGCTTCTTTTTGAGCTGAATCGACATCTGATTTAGCTGAATCAACATCTTGTTGTGTGACCGGTGCTGTTTGAGTGCTTGATGGTTGTGCGGCGTTTGCTTCTTCTGGTGTCATTTCGTCTGCGTGTGCAACTTGCGCAACGCTTGTTGTACCTAATACTGCAGCTGCTACTGCAACAGATGCGGTTGCTGCTTTAAGTTTCGATTTTTTCATTATAATTTCCCCTATGTGTAGTTATTTTTGTATTTGCGATGATGATATTGTGTATGATTTTTATTTATACGCGTCACCTCGATATGTGTATTTACTACTAATCATATCAAATATTGACCAATCTCTCAATAATATATTGTATTTTTGGTTATTTTTTCGATTAGTATATAGGAAGTAGGGGATTCGAACCCCTTATCACCATGTATATAACTCCCTTATTTAGCTTTATTCGGTTTGTTGTGTTCTTGTATTGATTTCACTAATGATTGGAATTGTTGATAATCATCTTCATAAAGATTGTATCCGTATTGTAACATTTCTTTAGGGAAATAGAATCGTTCATCCCCATGTAACTCACCTGACAATGCTTTAACGATAGGACTTTGTGTTGATAATTCAAATAATTCACCAGATGGTGTAATCAATTCGATTTGTGTTCGTGATGATGCTGCATTTGGTCTATAGACATCATATGGTAAATCATAACTTTTACTAATGGCTGTGTAGATGTCTGATGAATACCCTACATTTTCAACGTATTGTTTTAGTTGATTGATAACGTCTTGGTTATCAGTATTCAGCTTCACAGATGTTAACGGTTTACGATTGATGAATCTCTTTGCGAGATGACTTAGTGTCATGTCTTCGTGATATTGCCACACTGAGATGTAATAATTTAATGTGTTATCATCTAATTTCAAATAGTCGTCTAATGTATATGTGTCAGTGAAGAATGGTACTAAAAATGGTGATGTTTGGTCAAAATATACTTTGTTATCATTATAGATGCTTGCAGCATAATTCAATACATGTTTTAATATCATCTCCATACCTCGAGATGTGTGGTGGAAATATACTTGCATATACATTTGATAACGACTCATAATGTAATCTTCAACAGCATTCATTCCATTATCTGTGAATGCAATACCATCTTTATATGGTCTGATAACACGCATGATACGTGTGATGTCGAATCTTCCATATTCAGTACCTGTGAAATACGAATCACGTAATAAATAATCCATACGGTCAGCGTCAATTTGACTTGAAATCATTTGTACAACTTGCTGGTTTGGATATTCATGTGATATTACACTTGCAACTGTATCTGGGAATTCAGGACTCACTTGTTGTAATACTTGGAATACTTCAGTTTCAGGTGATGTGATAATAGCTGCAGTAAACTCTTCATGGTCAGTGTTGAAGATACCTTCGAATGTGTGTGAGTATGGTCCATGGCCCACATCATGTAATAATGCAGCACATAATGCTACCATACGTTCGGAATCATCCCAACCGCCTTCTACAGTTTTGATTGGGTAATCACGTTCGAATATATCACAAATCTGACGCGTTAATTCATATACACCTAATGAATGTGTGAAACGACTATGTTCACCACTAGCAAAAGTGAATGATGTTGTACCCAATTGTTTTACTCTACGTAACCGTTGGACTTCTTTTGTGTTGATTAAATCCAATATTAATTGGTGTTGTACATGAATATAGCCATGAATTGGGTCACGGAATACTTTCTCTTTTGGTAATAATTGTGTTTTATATTCGTTTGTCATGATTACCCTCCAATTTATCTGTATTTCTGTTTTGCCTTATTGTATGTTCTGTTGCGATATTTACGTTTTGTTGTTGTTTGTGGTCGACTTGTATCATCAATTTCATCAATTACACTATCTAATTTGAATGCAATAATAATTAACCATAAAATAATAAGACATTCTGTCATTTTATCACCTCATATAGTTTTTTAATCCTGTCGGGCACAAGGCCCGAGTTGTTATTTGTCTAATTCATTTTGAATACGTTGTCTGATTACTTTTAATGGTGTCACCTTAGCATCTGTTTCAGGGCTATAGATTAGTGCCATTTTGTTATCTGGGTCACGACGAGCTTCATCCATAGATAATTGCTCAATCATGAAATATTCACCAGATTCACCATGAATAGATACAGCACCTTTAGGTGAGCGTTTGAATGCTTCAGCTTCAGATTTAGGTTTCTTGAAAATCATAGTTTCTTCGCCATCGATAACACATGCAGAAGCTTTTAATGCTTGGGCAAAGTCATCACGACTGATTTTTACGCTGTATACAAATGCGCCAACACCAAATACCATATTTTCAGTTGAAAATCCAGCACGCATTATTTCAGATAAGATAATTTCGATATTTTCTAATGTAATACCTTCACCGTGTAATACGCCTACATGCTCATCTAAGACCTTGAAGCCTTTGGTGTTAATAGTTCCACCAAATGTGTCGTATAGTGCTTCTAGCGTACGAACAAGCTGTTTACCAACAGTGTTGATACGTTCGCCTGTTGATACACGTTCTTCAGATAAAGAATCGGGACGTAATACTAATTTGCCATTACGGGCTAGGATTTTATCTTTCAATGCGGGTAATACAA